>JXOV01003962.1:297-10673 GCA_001014945.1 Clogmia albipunctata
GTCAAATATAGCGACGTTATCAATGAAAGCCGTTACCATCTCCAATTGGAATCTTTTTCTAGGGGAAATTGAAAATTCGTCTCGAGTTTACTGAAATGCTCTACTGGAATGCAGTGGGAAAATATTATTATTATTAATGAATGTTTTTTAATTAAATATTATTTGAAAGGTCATTATATTTAACTCTGTTTACAAGAATTTTGACCGTACAGGGATTCCATACGCAAATCTCGTTCTTTTGCTAATTTTACTATGAGGCTTTCTTGCCTCGCCATATATTCCTTTACCAGTTCTTCCCTAAGTTCTTCTCTAAACTTATATTCTCTTGCTTTTTGTTCCCTAGCTATTTCTTCTCTTAACATTTCTTCCCTAACCTTAGGCATGTCTTCCACAACTTTCCGTTCCATAGCGATGTCTCTCCTTAACTATTCTTCACTAGCTTTTTGTTCCCTTGCCTTTTCTTCCCAAGTCTTTTGTGTTTTATTAAATTCTTCTGTAAACTTTTTTTCCCAAGCCTCTTGTTTCCTAGCCATTTCTACTCTAAGCTTTACTTCCCTGGCCTTTTGCTCCTTCGCTGCTTGTTCCCTAGCCATTTGTTCTTTAGCTATTTGTTCTCTAATTTTTTTTTCCCAAACCTCTTGCTTCCTAGCCATTTCAACTCTAAATTTTACTTCCATAGCCTTTTGTTCCTTAAGTTTTTTAACCCTATCCTCTTCTTCCCTGTCTTTTCGATCCCTATTAAATTCTCTCTTAAACTTTTCTTCCCTAGCTTCTAGTTCCCAAACCATGTCTCCCCTAAACTTTTCTTCTCTAGCCATTTGTTCCCTAGTCATTTGTTCTTGAGCTAATAGTTCCTTAAACTTTTTTTCCTTAACCTCTTGATCCCAAGCCATTTGCTCCCTACTTATTTCAATCCTAAACTTTTCTTCTCTAAGTTTTTGTTCGCTTGCCATTTGTTCTCTAGCTATGCGTTCCCTAAATATTTGTGCCATAATCTCTTGAAACCTAGCCATTTGCTCCGCAGCCACAGTCCTTATATATTCCTCAAATTCTCTTCGTGAAACGTATGGGGAACTTTCTGAAAACTTGATGTTTTCGTTTGACACCTATTAAATAAAAATTAGTTCTTTAGATTATTACAAATATTTGGTATCAATTCAATGTTACCGGTCTCGTGATATTGAGTTGAATATTTTGGAAATCAGATTCACTTTCAAAGCCAGAGCTGGTATCTTCAGATTCCTATAAAATAAGAGCGACTTCATTAATCGATCTGAAGAAATTAACATATTTCAAGAACTGTACGGTTTTCCAACTGCCTCTTTGGCTTACTGTAAACGTACCCAGACTGTCTCCTTGGAGACTTGGATTCAAATGCCATTAGGGTACGGTCCTTTCGTTTTCCTAATAATTTGTTTCCCCCCTCTCTAATTTTACAGCGCAAATATTTCTATTTGTGTAAAACAATGCCAAAATTAATTCTGATAAATTCTAAAAAATGACACATTTGAAAAAAATACGCCATAAGAAAAATGAAATAACTAATTCATTGAAAAAAAAAAATGATAATTATAAGTTATCACGTTGGCTGTTGTTAATTTACCATGTTCCACACAAAGATGGAAATAAAAAACAAATTTAAGATTTTCTAATACAAATTTAATTTCGATTTGATCAAAAACTAATAAATTTTATTTATTTATTAAAACGATAAGAGCAGCCAAAGTTCTCCATGAAGCACCTTATTCTCGTGATAAAGTTTCCGAAGACCAATTTCCTAAATAACAAAGTTGTTACAATTTGGGAACGCAAAATCTAAGAAAGGGTTATAGTAAAGTATGTAAAGTATTTTAAATGTGTTTGAAAGGTGTAGTTAATGGGCTTTCGGAGTGTTTATCTCAAAATAAAGCTCTTAACGCTAATACACTATGTGATTGCACAATCAAGCGATGATTCTAATTTTCAATTAATTAATTAAATATTAATATTTTATTTAAAAATAAAAAACAATTAGATATCACATAAGTGATAATACAATCGTCATTTTCTAACAACAGTCCTCGGAAAAATATTTCTATTTCTAATTCATAAAATATAGAAAAATTTTATAAGATCATTAGAAATATTGATTACTAATTCATGAATTATTACCGGTTCACTGGTCTCTTTGCTTTGATTACTGCAGCGATTTTCATTGGCCGGCAACGTTGTCGAATCACCATCACGCACAATATTAATTTTGATAGACTCTGCCATAATCTATAAATAGTAACTTTGGAATGCCAATAATTAATATGGCTGTGCAGCTTTTATACACGTCTTCTAATCAAAAAGAATTTATTTCCAATGTTATCTATACATTTTTAAAGCTATCTAATATCTAACTTCAGATAAGAAAATGGCTTACAATATTCTGAACAATCTCAATAGGTATATGAATTTAGATAAGTTGGAGTTTGGGGTGTTTGTATCCCCACCAGAAGTCACTTGAACATCAAATTTAGAAATTTTAGTATGTAAATTTAACATATAGGTGCGTTTTTGGATCAAATATACAATATGCATTCCCAACGTAGGCACCGAGAAATGGTGAGAGCGGAATTTTATATTTTTGAGTATTTACTCTTCATTCGGAAGGTCAAAGTAATTGGGATAAGTTCTTCAAAATAGATTAAAATTAATGCAAATAACTATTGCGAAATTTGCATTTGGGAAAAATTACACAGATCTGGTTTTTGATACTGAGATTTTTAGGACAAACAACATTTGTGTTCATCATAGAAGCCCTTGGTAAATTTTTTTTATTGTGTTGATGTAGTAATTTGCAATTGGTACTTTGTCATTAGTAAATCAACTATTAAACGATAAAGGAAAAATTAACACATATCATAAAACTATAAAAGTAATTTAAAGGTTTCTCAATTCTTTCTGTCAAATTTTTATGGCCGACAAGCCAACGGGATGAAATGTATGATATAACTGGTGGAGAATTAAGGGGTTGATATATTGTCTTAGGTTTTTAACAATAATTTAAATTTTAAGTTATGACTTTTTGGCGAAGAAAACGCCAAATGCATATGAGTATTGATTCCAAATGCCTGTAACAAGTTCTTTTTAAACCAAATAATTTCTAATTTCTCGTCAAAACCGAAAGAAGACTCAAGATTGAAGTTGGTTGTTTTAAGGTGATTCCAAATTTATACAGTTACTCCTGAAAGTATTCGACCCTGAATTCAGTAGAATTTAGAAGCTTTCTCACGCAATTAATATTTATCTGATTTATATGTATGTGGTATCAATTGAAAAAGAAGTTTATAATTATTCTACATAGAACAATCGAAAATGGCAGCTAAACTGTGCGCTCAAATTACGCACCGAAAGTATTCGACCTTTTTGTTATGACTAGTTGATATTTCGAATTTCGAAATTTTTACTAAGTTTAATAAGTAAGTCTGGTTTATTGTCACATTGGAACTATGTTTTAGTAGTTTGCTATAAATATTTCATTAAATTGATTTAAATAAATAAAGATTATACTGAAATTAGGAATATAAATGAATAATTTGATCAAAAAACCTATTTTTTATACAAAATTATTGTTGAAATAATGAATTTTGATAATTATAAGGTGAAATATTTATAAACTATTCCATTTAAGTTTTTAAATTGAATAATTTTGGATAAAATATAGAATTAGATCAGAAATGAAACATTATTTTGTTAGGATTTTTATCTACGCCATCTTTGAATTCATATTATTTATCATCTGTTGCGAAAATATACGATATTTTTAAAAGATCTTACAGTACCATAATCCAGAAATTTATTTTAATCGATTTTATTTAATTTGTAGACCTACAATTAAAAATTCCACTACTCCTAAAATTCTTTCGATTTTTTTGTAAATTTGTTTGTTAAGAGAAAAAAATAAAAATTAAATATTTTAGTTTATTGTCCCTATTTAAACATATTTTTTTTAAAAAAATAATGCTATTTAATTGATAAAAACCAAAAATTGGCCATTTATAACCCATAATTTTACATTAATTAGGCACTTTTAAATTTGATATGTTCTGACAGGTCCTACCGCCATTTTATTGATAGTTTTACCATNGAATATTTTATCATCGTGTTTTATATCAAAATCGTTGGAGAGTTAAATTTCTTAATTTGTATAACTAAAAAAAATAAAATAAATATAATTAAATCATATAATGTTTTTATAAAATACTTCATAAAGTAATTCCCATTTTATGACGCGGGGTGTACTTTCTTCCTATGAAAATTCAATATAGATATTGAAATTATATATTTTTATCATAAAATGTTTAGTTTTATAACTTAAAATTAACAAATTATTAGTGTTTATTCTTATTTTTGCCCAAATTAGTTGTTAAAAACAATATTTAGGCCAAAAATTAGGTGTTTGTTCAAATTCTTCGTTAGAGTTTATATTTTTCATATTTCCTCAATTCTATTAATCAATTTAATAAAAAATCCAATGCAAATAATAAAACATAACAAAAATGATAACCCAAACTGATTAAACTCATAAAACGTACAAAAAATGACTAAATAATAAAAATCAAGCATTCAATACACAAAAAGGTCGAATACTTTTCTCACGTAATTCGAGCGCCCCCAACACTAAAATTGTCATTTACAATAGTTGTATTAAGGATAATCTAAAGCATCTTTTTGTTTAATAAATTTCATTAAATTGTCTATGGAATAATATCATAAACATTGATATCATATAATTATCAAGTGCGAGACCGAGTTTTCAAACTCGACTGCAAACAGGGTCGAATACTTTCAGGAGTAACTGTATATCAAGAAATTGACAACATTAGTTCGGATTATTTCGATTTTATTTGGAATTCTTCGGAATGTTTTGACTTCCTACGTAACTTACTCAGCGGCCTTGACTGTTATAACTGTGTTATAATTCATAACCGCACTGCATAGACCAATATTATCACACGGAATTGCACAAAATATTTAAGTACATTTTATTCTGGTTTCGCTGAACAAAGAGTTAGGAACTGGTAATTGATGAAGGTTTAGGAATGAAATATTTATTCAAATTCTCGATCACTTCATTGTATTTTAAATCTTTCACTTTCGTTGTAGATTCTGATTCTTTTAAGATTTCATAAACTCCAGATCGGGCCATGCTCATTAACATAGCTGTTTTCCGATTTTCGTCTATTCCATTACAATTGTAATACAATTCGAATCTCTCTTTATAGCTGCTCCAATGTTAACCCTTTTCATCCTCAAACTGTTCCAACGAGCCAATAGACTGGTTTAAAACAATTGGTTTATCATTGGTATATCATCTGTCCTTAATACTGCGCCAATTGTTGTGAGAGCGTTGTGTGTAAAAGATCGGATTCCAACTCAATATATTATTTATTACAATTCGGTGTTAATCGGTTCCAGTTCAGTTATATATTATAAATCTAATAATTGATTTCAGTATACACAATTATGAGAGCGGGACAGACATAACAACTTCAAGCTATGTAGTCCGAAAGGAATTTGGAACGTCTATTCAGTTGTTTGTTATTCTCAAAAGAGCAATCACTTGGTTTCTTAAGGTTAAAGAAATGGATTACTGCCGGCTGCCAAAGATTTGCTTGGAGAAAGACTAAAGTCCCTAAGCTAGGATAATAAAAATATGTATAATATATAACTCTGTCTACAGACACAGCCTTTTATCAGCTGGTCACAAGCAATACTGCAGAGCTTTAGCTGGAATTGCCATCCATGGCCACACCACGGAACGAATGGAGAATTTTCTGACTATCCAAAATGAGGCGGAGATGGAGTCTGTGTGGAGCTTTTTGGTGGATGGCCTGGAGAGAGGAAGTCCGGTTATTTTTGGATATATTGACTGCTGAATATTTAAAATTTTTGAATAATACACTCCGTTGCAAGAAGTTGAATACAATCATTTTATTGAATTCAACTATCAATATCTCTGGTATTTTCCATAATTTAAAAATTTCCTTTGGCAATTGGGTTAAGGCTTTTATTGAGAGTAAAAGTATGAAAAATTATTGGAATTTAGTTCATCACAGCTACTTCTAGAAAACCAAAATCAACGCGGCGCCATTTTGGCCCCTGGAAAAACGTTGCAGAAAGTTGAATACACTCCCGTTTTTGATGGGTTATTATTGCTTTTTTCGGGTTTTAAGTAATAGAAACTGTTGATATTCTATTCCTTTTTTAATTAAATGGCTTAAAAACAGTATTTATTTTCTTTTAAAATATGATTTTAGAGATAAATATGGTGAAAAATTGGGTTTCATGCATTTTTGATTAAAATGGTATATAATTTTTAAAAACAACACTAAAAGCACTTAATAATCAATATTACCATAATTTACAATAGATTTATCAAAATAATTGTTCAATTTATTGCGCAAATTGCACTAAAAAATAAATAAAATATTAATTTTTGATAGGGTTTATCCGTGCTTCTGTATTAAAAGTGATATAATTCATTTTTTTATTTGAAATATAGCTAATAATTATAAAATTCAGAAAGGCACTTAGTTGAACTATTATGTTGTATAGAAAATCTCACAAATTTTATCGGTTTTAGTGGTATAATCGTGCATTCAACTTTCTGCAACGTTTTTTCAAGGCCCAAAATGGCGCCGCGCTGATTTTGGTTTTCTAGAAGTAGCTGTGAAGAACCTAATTCCAATATTTTTTCATACTTATACTCTCAATGTACCCCTAAACCATATTGCCAAAGGAATTTTTTAAATTATGGAAATTACCAGAGATATTGAAAGTTGAATTCAGTAAAATGACTGTATTCAACTTCTTGCAACGGAGTGTATGTTTATCTGAAATTAATTTATTTTATTGTTAACGAATCATTTTATAATCTGAGAATTACATAATAAACATTAATTCAATTCATATCAATCAAATAAAGAAACAAAACGACAGATGAAGTAAGAACAACAACGAGAATGTAGACAAAACATTTGTGTCTCTAATTCCGAAATAAGAATGATTTCGTTCCAAAAACAAACAGTTTGCGAATTGCAATTTTTTGAAACTAAATATTTGTGGATTTGAAAATAAACAACCCATCTGGATTCAACAGCTGATATAACTGTACAGAATGGAATAAAATTGGATCACCCGATTTCTCAAAACATTCAGTGACTCTCCCTCAGGTTTATAAATTGAAAATAAAAATATTTATTTAAAAAAAATTTTAAAGCAACATCTTTATCGGTCAATATAATTGAAAATGAAAAGCAAACTTCTCTCTCTCAACCCCCCCCCTTATATTCAATTCGAATATACATATAATAATAATATAATAATATTTGTATGATATAATTGATGATAATACATATGTTACAAATATTTATGCATCTGAATAGTCGAATTGATTAAAAATGGGAAGAGAGAGAGAGAAGTTTTCGATGAAATTTTAGTTTCCAACAGTTATATTTTTAATTTTAAAATATTGGTTCTTAAGATCTTAATTTTGTTTTTATTTAATAACTTTTTTATTAAAAACGTTTTTATTTTTAATTTTAGAAATATCTTTTAGAAATATGGGGGGATAATTTATTACATCGATTTCTATTCGATGCCTACTGCTTAAACGTGTAAAATTCAATTCTCAATTTTCAGCTTTTATCTGTGTGTTGGAAGACGAACTAATATAAAGATGTTAATAAATGGCGATCAATTTTTTGATGGAATTAAAAAGAGAGAAAGAGTTTTTTAGGTGACGATAACCTTTTAGGAATCAAGTGGTTAATTTGTGGAATTTGGCACCGATATTATTTTGTTGAAAAAGTTTGTTTACACGTTACGGTTGCCAGATAACAGATGGCGATAAAATTCAGACAAATCAATCAATATCTACCCTGATTAATGTGTTTGAGCTACAGTTGTTTATGGGGGTAATAGCTTTTTATAATCAAATTTTCAAACCCAGCTATATAATTATTATATTTTGGTCCGATATAGACGAAGATGAGGTCATACTCGATGGACAATGTGAGCATTGTGTATCGACTGCGAAAACACCCGGCAAGACACTTATCATTCTCCTTTTTCCAGTCGACTCTTGGGAACGTCGTCACGCTGATCCAGTATAACCATAAATGTAGTTCAAAGTTCCGAAAATTTTGATATGAAAAAAATTACGAGTAAAGCTGCTGATTTTGCAAAAAAACATTAAAATGTTATATAAAGATTCACACTTTACATTACTCTTATATTGAGTGGATGGTTACGAATTGGTATAAATTTAATTTTTGCAATTTTAAAACATTTAATCTTCCTTAAGGATACAAATTGAAAATATTTCAATGCAATTTTAATGTACAGCTGAGGTAAAAATAGTAGCACACTAGTAAGGTTATCTATTAATTCCGTGATAAGAAATATGGGAAACATAAATTGCAGTTTTAAACGACACAGAAATGTAAAGTATATTTTTTAACGATATGTATTGAAAGCAAAATATGCAAAGGGTAATTTTTTTAAAAGATATTATAAAACACATTTTAAATATACTCATTTAATATATTCATATCATAAAACAATTAAATCGAATAGTATTTTTCGAAAAAAGTCCATTGTAGGGTGTTAATTCTATGTTTTAAAACCAATTTCAATTTGTTAGCTTGATTCTTATGAAGAATAATCATCATAGTGTTTTCCCATACAATTTACGGGATGTTTTGACGAAAAACTGAGCCAAACATCCTTTCATATCGTCCAAGTGGTCAAATATTTTATTTTACGAGGTATTCTTACATTGATTCAGGAGGATTTTAAACCATTTAACATAATCTTTGAACCATCTAACCGCAAAATATATCTCAATATTTTGTTGTTTATGTTTTAGGTTCCTTAGTAATAATTTTATAATATTTTTGTTGATTCTTGTTTTCTAGTACTGTACGCGTTCAGTTATGTTCATGGAGATAATTGGGAATTATATGAACACATATAATTATTTTCATTTATATCGGTGACGGTAACAGTCCTAAACGGNCTCAATATTTTGTTGTTTATGTTTTAGGTTCCTTAGTAATAATTTTATAATATTTTTGTTGATTCTTGTTTTCTAGTACTGTACGCGTTCAGTTATGTTCATGGAGATAATTGGGAATTATATGAACACATATAATTATTTTCATTTATATCGGTGACGGTAACAGTCCTAAACGGGTGCTTTTCTTTATCTGGAGTAGTATTGTGAAAAAGTGTTATTAATCTCGCCGCGAGATTTACAGAAATTTTAAAAGAAAATTTCGATTACTTTTTATTATTATTATGGTTTGTTTATAATTTGCATGAAAAAATTATGGAAAAATCGAAGGCTTCTATGATGAGCTTTGTTCAAATTAACCGAAATTTTATTTTGAAATTTCAGTTATTCTCACTTTTCGCAATACACTTCTTGATTAGACGTTAAGCCTTTTTGTTATTTTATAGTATTGATTATCATCTGGATGAAGAAATCAATAGTTTTATTCACGTAAAAAAAGATTTTGATATAAAATAATAGTTTTTTTTAAATAATAATAATAAATTTATTCGGCAGAAGTACATATGCAGATACATTAAATGAATAAACTTTTCTGTCAGTATATAAAACTGCATACCAACTTTTAAAATGTACTAGTTGATATCTTTACAATTAAGGTGAAAATTGAATTGCCCCAATTGCGTTATTTTTGTTGGCGCCACTGTATATAATATCGTTATAACTTGTGGTTATTCAATGTCAATGAGTCTTCTGCTTGAATTTCATACACCCCAAATTCCAAAGTTATCTTTATCCATATACCTATCGACATTGTTCAGAATTTAGTAAACAAATTTCTTATCTGAAGTTATGTATTAGAAACCTTAAAAAAATATAGATAACATTTTAAAAACTGGTTTCTGATTAGAAGACGTGTATAAAAGCTTGACTGTTATATTTATTATTGTCAGTCCGAAGTTACTCTTTAAAGTTTAAAAATTATGGCAGAGCCAAACAAATTTTATAGTGTGGATGATGGTGATTCTAAAATGTTTCCGACCAATGAAAATAAGACTCGCTCCGATGATAATGCCAGAGGGACCACTGTACCGGTAATAATTTATGATAATATAAATTTTATATAATCTATTACAATTTTCTATATTTGATGCGAATTTTAAAAAAATCCGACAAATACGGTGTTATTACAAAATAATGATGGTAACACTTGAATCATATCTTATTTCGTCTGCTTTTCAAATAAATTTGTTCCAAATAAATAACATATAATTTCGGTCTTAAGTATAATAATTGGTTTGGTTTTTGCCCCTTGACCTCCCCTCCCCCATGC
>JXOV01003967.1:8677-20272 GCA_001014945.1 Clogmia albipunctata
CGTTGTTGTGTGCAACCCATAAAGAATTGTGATACAAAAACAAAACACCATGCCATTTTGTACATACTTCCCCTATAATTTTTGGTTTATTTTAGGGAATTACTAATTTGTCTAAAATGTCATAAGAATTCTGTAATTAGAATTAAAATAATTATAAGAAAAGTAATTATAAAAATTTCCATTAAAGAAAACTGGGCTTAATGATATAGAATACTTTTTATTTGGAGTTGGAGTATAAAAAGTTTTCTTTTTTCACTCTTTCTGTTAACTTGAATTTCATGTTCAGTAGAAGTCCGATAATCCGGCATCCAATAGTCCGGCATCGCTCCGGAATTTTGGGTTTTTGCAAAAGTGTGTATTTAAAGCAAATAAAAGTTCTCGAGTCTAATTGGAAAATTTCGGGATAGTTTGATCATCCGGAAGCGGTCAGCACTCAGAAATTATTGTTTTCTATATCATTAGAAATAAATTTTATACTTAACGCCAAAAGTTAAGAATACAAATAGTCATTTGTAACTGTTATAAATATAATTAAAATATGTTTTACATACATTAAAGAAATGTAAAATAAACAAACTTTTAATTTAATTGTTTACCTAATTTTTCTTATAATTACATACCGTCCGATAGTCCGGCACCGAGTCAGTCCCGAACGTGCCGGATTATCGAACTTCTACTGTACTGAGATTGATGAAAAATTGGGGCAATTACATTCGGAATTGCAAACCCATATTAGGTCTACATGTGGTCAATATTAATTATCCTTAGATATATTAACGAAAAATATGAATAATTTAAAAAAAAATAAAAGACCCTTAAGTTTGAGAATAACATCTAGTATTAATAATTTATTAGTGATTCCATCAGTCTCACGTTTAATAACATTCATTTGTAAATTGTTATGAGTAAAACTATTGAAGGAGCTTCTAACATAATAAATATTACACCAAATGAGGAGCTAAAAAGTGTCAACTTCGAACTATTACCAACAATAAAAAAAATTAAATGCCAATATTTTCCTTTCCTTATAAAAATCAGTTTCTTTTAAATACACTATAAAATAAACTATTCCCACGACATTCACGACGGAACTAGGGGTAGTCTCAACCAACGGGTGTTAGAGTTTACGTGACTGTTTGTATTTCAGTGTATTAGTAGTCAGTTAATAGCACCTAGACCGGTTGTAAACGGATCCATTCAATCCGCCCATTATATATATATATTTTTTGCGCCATTACTTATTTATAATTCGTTATGAATATTATTTCGCAATGATATTGATATACACAAATGGAAACAAAAATATCCGCCCGGGATTTGATCCCACGACCTCGAGGATGTCTAGTGTGTTAACCGCTAAGACACAGAGGCAGACGAGTTTCTTATATTGATTAAAAAGGACAGCTTGTAAGTAAAAGTTTATTTTGACAATATATAATATATGTTTATTACAATTGTGATGCCGGGAGCACTTTTATGGCATTCCACTTTTACCATAAATTAATACTTCATAATCGCACCAAAGAGTTGAACTGATTAAAACATCCACAATTTTCAAGTCTTTTCCGATTTTTTGACCAGATTTCGGCTTTATTTTTTCGCTTCCAATCCACCAAGGCTTGTTGTTCACAACCTTAATGTATGATACGAATCCCAAATCCCCAGGTTTGTCGTCTTTACCCTTGCCATCAGTCGGAGATGGACACTAAAATACAATAATAAATATTTAGTACTAGCTGACCTGGCTCACGTCGTTCCGCCTTAGAAACAACAAATATTCACCGTTTAAACTGTAGATTAGTATGTTATTTAGTTATTAAGTACAAAGAAAAGAGTGTGAAGTACGAGCGAGTTTTTCATTTTTTTTTAGGAAAAAATGCATGTCACACCCGAGTATAAAATTAGTTCCAATCTGTTCAATATAGACGACAAATCAATTTATGATAAAAAATATTTGACATTATCGCAGTGCGGGTCAACAAAATGTGCATTTTAAGAAACAAAATGGCGTGAGAATTTTGTCATTGATCCAAATTTTTCGTAAATTATGATTTTTTTTTCTAGAAAAAATGTTGCTCATTACTAAATTAAATTCAATGCCAAAAAGAATGTTCTCGATACGGAGTTGCAAAAAAGTATATTACGATATAAGTGCTGTAATAACCGATTGCACATATGTGTCGAACGCTATTTTGTGTAATTTTGAAAAAAATACCACTTAATCAATAATTAAAAATAAAATCCGTTCGCAGCGGTTTTTTTTTCAAATTGTGGGTACAATGTGAACAATTGAGACAGAGTGTTCATTAGAGTAAGATGAGAATACTCACAACGAATTGGTTTTGACAACAATATGTATTTTCATTAAATTGATGACAATTTGTGTGCAAATTTCGAATTATTTCAGCACTCCGTGCAGAAAAGTAAACCGCTACAGAAAAGAAATGTTTACTTTTCGATACGGAATTCCACAAAATAAAATTTTAAATGGTTACCTCTTCGCTCGGAACTGATACGGTTTTCCTAATTGTCCTGAATGGCGACAATTCAACTCTAACTGAAACCTTGCAAATTAAAGTGTCACCATCTACACGCTGCCCCAACTCTTCATCACCCATGCAAATGCCGAAGGCAAAACACAAAACAAAGATCACTTTCAACATCTCCGTGGAATTGATCTTTGAAAGGCGAGACTTTTGCAATTTATAGTAATTTTCTTATCATGTTTTTGGTTTCTCTATTTAAAATTAATTATTTGAAATGTAGGCTAATTAGTTTGGAAATTAATTTAATTTGAAAATATGGTGTAAAGGATTACTCTTTATTACTATTTCGATTAAAGATAACGATTTATACACTTTTCCAAAGACTTTTTAATTAAACGACTAATAATCAAAAAGTAGTTCAAGGTTTTGAAATTATATTAAAAATATTTTGGAAATTTGTAATAGAATTATGAAATTATACATTTTTTTACAGATCTGCAAATACTTTAATCATTTTTTTTTTAATTGCGAAAAACAGAAATTCGCATAAACAGCACCCCCTTTCTTCACTATGAGACAATTTTAAAACAATCTATTGATGAGAGTAGTTAGATAACCCTAAATATGTTCAGAATCTAGAATATTTGGGCCGCGATATTATAGCAGGTCACTAGTAGCTCGCATTAAATGTCTAAACATATAGATTTCGAAAAATAAGAAAAAAATATCATCATCAATCCAATTTCGTTTTAGTGATCTAAGGTTGATTGCAACCAATTCCTAAATTCAATTGATTTTGCAATTTCGATAATAATAATTAGTCGTCTGTTTTAGAAAAATTGCAAATAGCTGCAATATAGTTTGAAAGTTCAATATTTTGATAATAAGATATGACAAAAGAATAAGTACACTAACCATTGGCTTTCATTCGATAGAAATTTGCTTACTCTTTAGTAAGAATCAAGTATTTAAATTTGAGCAAATGGTTTTTCATTTAGAATGCTAGCCACAGTATACACTCCGTTGAGAGTATTTGAATACAGTGACTTCATTGAACTT
Organism: Clogmia albipunctata; assembly: GCA_001014945.1. Classification (NCBI taxonomy): domain Eukaryota; kingdom Metazoa; phylum Arthropoda; class Insecta; order Diptera; family Psychodidae; genus Clogmia; species Clogmia albipunctata. Next base: position 12,223 of record JXOV01003967.1, read on the forward strand.
TGCATAAGAAGATTGTATTTTTAATAATTTTCATGTTTTAATTGTTGCTTAAGGACCAGGCCTATATATTTGAGTAGCATTTGTCATAGCTATATCATGTACCGGAGCAGGACACTAAATTTAAGAAAAGTCTCCATCTACTCGAGCTCACATTTCTTCATAAAATTCATTCTTTTTTTCAACAAAATAATTGTAGTTAACTATATTCGGTTGGAGAAAATTCAGATCCTATTGTAATAGAGTTTATTTATTAGGATTAAGTAGATTTGTTCAATTTTTAGAAGATACAGCTACAAGTGATCACTTTCAATTATAGATACTTATAGGGGAAATATGTATAAAAAGGCATAGTGTTCTGTTTTTGGGACGTAATTCTTTATGGATAGCACACAACAACGCCATATTATACAGTAATCAGTTTTGGTATTAATAGTATGGACAAAATAGCATACCTGTAAATTCGATATAATTATTGGTATAACTTCGCAAATAAAACCATGTGTTCATCTAGAAACGGAAGTTCAAGAAACCTAAACCCAATGCTAACAATTAACCAACATTCTCCGGGGCTAAATCTTGAAAAAATATAGTTAGAGTATATATATTTGTCTTCACTCCTTAAATCGATTAAATAAACATGGGGCACATGGTCAAGATTGGTGTGAATAAAAGTAAACAAAAAACTGAGTTGTCGTCACATGCACTTATTCTTGGAACTCTCTGTAGAAGTGATCTCGGCCACAGTACGGCCCTATAAAGTGATTAGTTTGGCTCCATTAAGCGATGGATATTTTATGTATTTATGTACGGCCTATCCGTTCCTAGGCATTTTGGGCCGATAAAGCAATTATCCCTACTAACCGTGGCCCTAATATTGATTGAGTGTTTATAATTTCTGGGCATTTTTGCTATCTATGGACAAAATGTGTATGGCTGTTTTAAATAAATACTACTTATTGACAAAACCACAGGTATGCAATTTTGCCCATATTTCCACTATATAGTTTTATGGGCGCTCCTCGGGTCTTTTTTTAGGAAATTTGTACTACATGTCATCAACAAGTTCTATGTGTTTTGCCTTCGTAAATGGCTCGTCAAGCAGAACTTCAATTGGTTTTTTTCATTTGGGCAGCAGTTGTCGTTAATATGCAGCAAAGTCTCGTCTTCCTCTCCACATAGGCGGCAGATACTTGCCCGTCAGTTTTCTGCACATATTAGCTCTATCCCTTCGACGACTCTCTCCTTTAAGATTGTTTAGACTTTAGACTGATGTCGCAAAAGGGTTTCTTAACTATTTTTTTTTCGAGTATTTTTGAAAGAATAAAATTAATATTTTTTTAATTTTATAAGGTTTGTATTTTTTAATTTCATTTAAAATTAAAATTTTGGTAGAACTCAAATTTTAAGAAGGTTCATAATATACACTAATCTTTTGAGATCTGACGAATCTCGTAATGTATTCGTTTTAGGGGATTGGAATTTGGACATCCTTGTGGATAACTGTAATTGTAGAAAATATCGAAATATTAGTGCTAAACCCTGTAAAAAACAACGTAAAGAAATAATAATATTAAAATTATATTTGTACACGAAACCAATACGAATGCAAATGGATTTAAATTAAAATTTTGATAAAACTCAAATTCACTATGAAATCTGATAACTGCCATTATTTAATTGATGACACATCTTCCGGATCCTATGTGCACAGCATTTTAAGGAAAAAATATCTATTTGAAATTTAATTTACTTGTCTAAGTGAGTTCACAAAAATTCCACTAGATGGCGAACGTGTCAATTTGGTAATTTCCTGTTACAATACATTTAAAACGAATAGAAAGTAAGTCACACAGTAAAGGCAGTCAGATTTTGTATGAAATTAAAATTCTGTGCTTCTAACTGGCGCAAGTTAATTATTTTTAATCAAATCAATTAAAGTAATGATGACTATAAAAAACTGAGCTCATTGTACATCATTGATGATAAAATATAATACTCGTATAATAAAGTCACAATTTTTTACATAGGGGGATTTTAGGCTATTAGACTCCATAGCTAGCAAACGGTTCGAAGTATTTAAGTCAAAAAATTAAACGTGCATTTTCTATACTTAATAAAAAAAAAGCAAAAATAGCTTCATTAAAACAATTTTTGTTTTAAATTAAAAATTATTTATTATAAAACAGTATCAAAAAATTTTTGGGGTGGCTTGCCATTAGCACTTTAGGGTATAAAAAATAAATCCTGGCCTTTTAATTGACAAATTTGATTAAAATCGGTTCGTTATAGTACTTGTACTTTTTTGTATACAACGTTATTACGAATAAAATTATTTTCTTGAAGGGATATTTAAAAATTTGTTTCATTTCTATTTCAAGTACTATTCAAAATAATAAATATAATAAAAAATAAGTTAATTACAATTACAAGCACTTTTATCTACAGTTACATAAACTGCTCTTTAATGATGAATTTATAGAGTAACTTTACAAAAAAATGTTACTAAATAGTTATTTATGTTAGGAACTAAAGGATTTTTTTGAAATAAGCAAATTCATATTTAACCCATTTCAACTCATTTCAGGTCCAGTTTTTAGGATTTAACAATAAGTTTTGCTTAAAATGAAGTTGGCGGAAGCTATTGGAGCATATTTAGTTATTGAATAATCTTTGATATAATAAATTAATCGATAAATATGTTAAACATGATTAGTCTTTTGTTTTCCAAAACAGTGAAAAAAAGTACTTTTTTTCACTCAAAGCAGTGAAAAAAAGTACTTTTTTTCACTCCTTTTGTGAACTAGAATTTCACGTACTGAGATTGATAAAAAATGTGGCACTTCAGAAACAGAATTGCAAAAAAGATTTTAAAATCAAATTTGATCAATCTTTGACCAGAATCCACATATTTATTTACGGAACTTCAATTCTAAAGTTCATCTTAAAAGCAAACTGTAATTATATTAAATCAATCTGATCATTTGATTCTACGTATCAAATTTTTTAATATTATCCCAAAGGGCCTAACAGTATTAACTAAAATATTCGTGACATATATTGTTCTTAATTAAGTTTCTTTCTTGAAAACCTAAAGAAGAAATCAAAAATTTCTTACTCCAAACAAGAAATTCGCTCTCTCTCTCTCTTTCATTGGAAATCTCTCGCGAGAGAGCTATGAATTTCAGCCTGAATATATATTATTCGCACGTTCGAACAAAATTCCAGTTGTGATCCGGACGCCCGAATGTTTGCTACTCGGACGGAAAGTTATATTAAAACCGTTTATTAAAAAGAAAAAGATAGTGAATTTATAAAATACTGAATATATTTTGTGAAAAATTAAAAATTAAATTAATTTTGTTGCTATACAATAAGGAATAAAGTTGAATATATCTTTGGCTCTTTGGCAGTGTGAATTATTTTCTGTGTCTTTTGTGGTGGGAAGATGAAATGTGTAGAATCCATAAATAAGTCAATAAATTCCTTGAAAAATAAGTGTCCGAGTGTGTGAAACCAATAGAAGATTAAATAGGAAATCAAAAGGAAAGGGAGTTCAAAATGTTTTGGATTTTAAGGCGGACTGGAGCCGCCAACTTCTTCAATTCCATCAACAATAATTATGCCTCCAAGTCGTCGTCTTCGGGCACAAATAGCGGTATCACATCAGGTACTTTTCCCCAATTTTTATTTACGAATTTATTGGGTTTTTGTTTTTATTTACTCGAAACGGCGCTAAAAGGAGGTCTTATCTTGATTTAGGCGTTATTCCCGTATTCAAGTTCAAAATTACGCTCGTTTGGCTCGTAAATTGGATCAATATTTTCCGATTTTATGAATTCCTAACAGGCAAGAAAGGTTTTCCCACCCCGCCCCCACTGTGACCATTGGCAATTCTACACAATTCTCGTCCAAAACATAAATATAAAATATACATGCAAATACTTGAGTAAAACCCATTTGATGGGATTTATTCGGTGAAGCCCACTCCAAAAAAGTCCATTCATTGAATAAAAATGATGATAAACCATTAGGAATATAAAACGGACGATGAACATTTTAACAAAACACAATCCTGTCAATATGGACTAATCTTAAAGCTATTAATCACAAGAGAGAGGGACGTGTACATTAAATGTTGAAATGAACATGTGCTCGTCATTTTGCAGAATTTTTTTACGAGCATATAAAATTTAAATTGAGAATGTTAAAGGTAATTAAGAATCCTCGCATTAAAACAGGATATTCCAATATTTTAAAACAATGTTCCAGTAAAAAGTGTAATTATTTTGTAATTTTAAAATTAAAAAGATCCGCTTCTCAATTTATTAAAATTTATTTTTTAAAGGAATTAAACCCATTTTTTTAATTTTTGAGAGTAATTAATAATTGCTTAATATAAAAAACAATTTCTAAAAAGATGCATAAAAAGTTGAAACACTTAATTTATGAAATAATATCTGTATTTGTTCGACTAAAAGAAGTTTTAAAGCCCAAATGGCTTAAACAAATTTTTAAGCACTAGAGCTCTTCCTTTAATATTAACACAGCTTATTATAAAACATATGAACGTCAATTTTGAATTAAAGTACTAACCGGTATAACTACCGATTTTATTATATTTCTTGTTTAAATTGTAGAAAACATTAACATACTTAAATTATAAATGAGAAAACAATTGCGAAAAATTAATTATATTATGAAAAATGAGAGCATAATTTTTCTGTGAGAAGAAAACCAATTTTTCGATATTAAAAATAAATACCTGGTATAGGATGATCATTCTTCAAATGCATGTGGGCTTTCCTTAAAACACTCTCTGGTTTTGCGGTTTTGAAAGAGTGAATAATAATTGCTGAACAACTACTATCTTTAATTACAATTGTTCGACACAGACAGGTTATCTAAGCTTCAAAGCACGTTCCAAAAAGATAACTTTTTAAGAAGTCCTCAGTTGCTATTGAAAAAATAGATACTCCTATGAGTATCTAAATGTCTACAATATATTTTAGTTGTTTTGTAGAGTTTTCAATTGCCAATTGTGAAAAAGATGGCAAATAAATAATTAATAAATTTGATTGCGTAAAACCTTTTAGATAGACCCAGACCGGTAACGGTTGTTACGTCACAGAGAAATATTGCGTTACTTATCCTTGTTTTACAGACGATGAAATCAGTTTTCAAGCTTTTGTATTTCACAATACAATAATTCGAACCTTCAAGGGACCCTTAAAATACTTTGAGTTATCGAAAGTTCAAATTATCAAGTGGTTCCGTTGCTGGTGTTCAGACTGCTTAGTGACTTTTACTAAGAGAAGAGGTACCTGAAATGCTGCAACAACAAATTTGCAACTTCGAATTGTGGGGTGTTTTTCGCCGATAAGTTCAAATTACCGCATGGTTTTGGTGAATAGCAGATTTTTTTTCGTTCGAAATACCGAGAGCACAAAATTGTATGGATTTAGTTCGAAATATCAAGAGATTTTGTAGCGACCTCGGGAGAGGTTCGATTTATCAAAGTTTTGAATAATCAAGAGTCGTCTGTAGTTATTTGTGCTACAAAAAGTTGTAAACTGAGTTGTTCTTAACGAGGGTTCATGCTTGACCTATATGTCGCTACAACAGCCTGGAATAAAAAATGAGAAATTTATCGTTCAAAATGTGGTAAAGTTTTGTCCTTCTGACAAATTTGTTCGTAAATAATGACTTTCTTTTTGTCACTAGTGAAATAAAAATTCTAAATTTTCACTATTGTGATAAAGTGACGCATTATGAAACTCAAATCGATGTCGAAAAGTTTATCTTACGATAAACTCAAATGTGTTAATTTTAGAAATATGTTATCTAATTATATTTTTATTATATCCATGCTTGAATTTCCTTAAAAATAGCAAGAATTGTACTTATTTCCACGTTCACTAAGTCCTTAATATTTAATTTTTGTCGTGTCTATAAAGATTCCTAAACTCTAACCTTAATATTCAAACTACACCCTGTTCAACAATGCAAAAGAGTTTATTTGATAAGCAGAGTTGGTGAAGGGTGAAGGACGCGGGATTTTCGTACACATCTCATAATAAATATTTTATATTTCATTTACAGAGATTTTCTTTTCGTCTGAGCAAACAAATGAAATTCGCGAAAAGGTGAAAGAGGTTCATAAATAAAAAAAATAACGGAGCGGGCAAAATTTCCTGTCAGCTCCCATTTGATAAAAGTTGTCGGAAATTTGAACATTTCTTAATTTCGTTAAAGGATTATTGCCTATGTAGTTAGCAGAAATGTTTAGGAAATTGTAACAAATTATGAAATTAGCAATGAAAAGGGAAAATAAGGGAAAACACTTTGAACACGTTTTTATTTTGATAAATTAAAGAGTGAATAAAGAATTTTAAATATTTCTACAAATATGTGCTTATGATTTAATTAAAATCTGTTTTGTCAGTAAATAGAGCCATTGCGAATATTTAATAAGCCATTGCCAAATATTTATTCAAAAATTTATGGCTTAAATTTGCTCTTTTATTTATTCAATAATTACAATACAAACCCCAGAATTTATTCGTTTTTAAACTGAAAGGAACTGTCTTGGGAATCTAAGGAAGAAGTGAACTCTTTGAAATTTTAATAATTGAAAATTAAAATTTAATCTGCAATTTTGTTCTTTCAATATTGTCTTAAAATATTTGAATAACATAATTACAAGAAGTGTGTTAATAAAAAGAATTAAGGCTTTCTGTTTTTTTTTTCAAAAGTAATATTAATTCTTATCATCCCCGTAACCTATTTTCTAAATTTTAACAATTGACTACCAAATACCATGCCCACAAATCATTCTGCTGATGTTGGTTCATCGGCTGTGTGGTCTAGCTCTTCTTTTTAAAAAGACGATTGAATGACTGTGTCTTGACAAAGACTAAACCAGTGATATGTAAACTTTTTAAAAGGGTGGCCGGATAGGCTGATACGAGGGCTGTCTCACATTAAATCGGCCTTTGAACGGTGTTGATATCCCATAATTTACCAGATGCTAAATTAATATATCATGTTTACTTTTATACATATGTATTTTCAAATAATACATTTTGCAATTAAACAATTCAATTATATTGAGTGTTAATTTTTTGGTGAAGACGTCTGGTTGGTGATATTTGATGTCCGTAAGACCTGAGAATGCCTAAAGGCCCGCTAACTTTGGGAAGCTGTATAATCTACAAATATTACTTATTTATAATTATTTTTTTAAATTACAGTAAGAAATATATGTTAGAGTTATGACATAATTTTTTTAACTGTATATTTTATTGACATATATTTTTAAATTATTTTTGAAAAATAATTAATTTTCGCTTTTTTCCCCGAATTCACTCTTTGAATCACTATAAATTGAACAGTTTTCCAGATATTTGAAAAAATTAAAATGTATACGACTGACAGATAGTTACTTCAACATATTTCACAAAAAGATGTTTTAAAAATGCTTTAGTCTTTTATATATTATCACTCAAAGTTAGCGTGCCTAAAGGCCCGCCTGGGCATTTAAGAGTTAAACTATTATAGTTTAAAAAAAATTCTAAATCAGACAGAGTTTTGATTTAATCGCGTTTCGGCAATATTTTGAAGAATGGAAAAAAGCAATATCGTTCGATGATTCGATTCTTGATTTTGGAAAAGAAATCACTTACCAAAATCAAAGATCTCATAGGTGTTGTTTAGGGGAATCCTACTCATTCGATGGCAATCGTTAAAATTGATCCATCATGTTTTATTGGGATTTCATGTCGAGTTTGAATACGCCATGGCCAAGCACCTTTAAAACGACTCCCATCGAGGAAAAAGTAAAAATACGCAAGACCTGGTATTAGTAAACCTCAGATTCAAAGTACTCCAGATAGCTGAAATTATATACAATATACATCATCTTCTTTATTCTTTAGACATGATCAAATTCTACTACTTTCAGAATTATAATAAATAGAAGAGAAATAAGAAGAAAAGAACAAAATAACAATTAAATAAATCATAGGTACACTGCGTTTCATCCTTTTACGAC
>JXOV01003970.1:0-22487 GCA_001014945.1 Clogmia albipunctata
AACCGTCCATACATAGTTTTTGAGTTGGACTTCTGGATTCTATTCATTTCGACTATGAATTTACCCAAAAATATCAGCAGAATTATATGGAACAATCATAGGCCCAAATTAAGTAAATTAATTATTATTTTTAGTGCCAAAATGACTCGAACCTAGCAGTTCAATTTCAAANCCATACATAGTTTTTGAGTTGGACTTCTGGATTCTATTCATTTCGACTATGAATTTACCCAAAAATATCAGCAGAATTATATGGAACAATCATAGGCCCAAATTAAGTAAATTAATTATTATTTTTAGTGCCAAAATGACTCGAACCTAGCAGTTCAATTTCAAAACTATGTATGGACCAACTGTGACTTTATTAGCTGTCCTATTGTGCCCATATTATCATCCACAAAGTAAAAACGGAAATTTGAAATGTTTTATCAATTTTATCAATGATCCTGGGTATGGAAGTATTAAGTTTCTTCACATGATTATGTTATGTTATTATGATAATGTTATTAATCCTACAGAAATGCATTTATACATTGATTAACTATTATCATCATCGAACCTGGAAATTAGCATCAATATCCCCAATATCATATCCACTAGTTTCAACAATCCAGTATCTTTCTATATGTATGGTTTTACCGTTTTATAGTGATCATTGAATTTTTGAGTTGATAATTTTCAATATTGTCTAACGGTGAGAAATTGTTATCATTATTACAACTGAAATGTATTTTTTTATTTAATTATTATAATAAATAATTTCTTTTATAATAAAATATGTATTTTGCAAAATTATAGAAAAAAAATTAATGGTTAGGTAAAATAACGTTGAATAGGTTTCCTAATCATTCACTCAAACAAATCCAATGCCAGAAGGTTTGTTATATTCGTTTGGCTTCGTTTTGCTTCCATTTTACAAATAAATAAATGTTATACCCTTTCCTGATTCAAGCATATAAATATTGTTCCCAAGGGCAGATTACAGTATTACCCTTTCATGGATTTGATGTGTTCAAATGTTATGCGGCTTGAGACCTTAAGGCCGATTTGAGTTAATTTAAAATAATATACTAATTGGTCAATTGGAAGGTTGGGCACAGAACCCGCTCGGGGATTCATTCATATAAAATTGTGTGAATAAGATTGTAACGATGCCCGATATCGTACCACTGGACAGGCATACGCCCATTCTCGTTTATCGCCCTAGCTCCCCTACCTATCGCAATGGCTAGCTAAATTGTTGACAGCGATACAGTTATTTATTCCTTTCCTAACGATTTCTTCAAATAATCTTACAAATGACTGAAATGGTATAGGATGAGGTTTGTTATTAGTTTTTTGTACAGTAAGTTTAATTTATAAATGTAATATCTACTTTGGAAAGTATATTTGATCAATGTTTCCATAAATTGCAATATAATAATTAAAGTATCAATAACCAGAATCCGTTCGTATTTGGGTAATAAAAATGAAATACTATTAAGGAAATTTATTTGGGGAGAAAGGTGAGAAGAAAGATACAGAATTTATGCCCTTTATTTTAAAGTTTACTGTACAGATTTATCTGGTAATTTAGAAAATTTAATTAAACTCCTGGCAATGATAAATTGCCGTTTGTCATAGACAAGTAACTTAGAAGAGAATAAGAACTAATTATAATTTTGAGTTCTGTGAAAATTTATCAAATCAAATCATTTATATAAGGTATTTCGACAAAATTCAATATTTTTAACAATGTTATATCCATCTGTTGTCTGGACTAAATTTACATAAATAAATAATTTACAGCACAGAATGCGAACAAATTAACAGACACACTTTTCACCATGACCTACGCCACTATAACCATACACAAAACTTCGATTTAAATCACGAAAATTGGAAATTTTAACTGGCGATGATTAATTGTAAATAATTATATTTAAAACTTTAAAAAAAATATTAGCTTCTTTTTCTAACAAAGTTAATTATAACATTTAACAATTAAATTTGTTAACTTTCGATTTTCATTCTCCTGAAGAATACTGTCCGGAATTTGGATAAGAAATTTTCAAATACAGAATTGTAAACGAAAGTAGAAACAAAGGAAAAAGGGTTTATAAGGAAAATCGTTACCTGGTGACAATGATCGGGATTCAAGCGCGCTATCAACTCGACCACAGAGGTTCATTATTATGACCATTACTGCCATTAAAAACGAATCCCGTTCGTTGAGCATAATTAAAGACAACTATAATTACACCGATTTTAATTTAAGTATACCGCTGTCTGTTTAATAATGTTTATCAATCGTGTTTTACCTAAGATTTTTTTATATTTAAAAATAAATTATCTCTGAAAACTCAACGAAAATTTCGTTTTCATAAACTCAAATTTGTAGAGAGTCCCTGTTACTTTAACTTGAATCGCATTTAAACAATAGTTTAAATAATTCAATGAAGCAAGTTATACAATACGATTGATTTAGTGATGAAATAAATAAAATTGACGAAATAAAAACTATTTTCAAAAATTTACCAAATTCTCATTTCCCTATTTTCTAATTATCTACTTGTATAACTTTCCTCTATTGCTAACCACTGAACTTTAATTGACTATTAATCTGTTCGTAATATCAATATTCATCCAATGAGATCTTTTTTTACAACATTGATTAAAATCAAATATCGCTCCATACATAAATTTATTAAGGTTCAGGAAAGATTAGTGATGGTCGTCATATTCAATTTTAAATAGAATTTGACAATTCGTGTGAAAGACTAATAAGTAAATTAAAGTTATTAAATTAGCTATTTACCAGAGCTAGGAAGATATATAAAATTGTGGTCATAAAAAGGTTTCTAAAAAGTTTCTTACGTTCACCACGAAGCAATTAGAGAAGATTAAAAATTTTATTACGAACTTTATCGCATTATCTCGTTATTTCCTGTAATAAATTTCATCCCTGTTTTTATTTACTTGAATTATTTTCATATCTAAAATGCCATGTTCAAGAGAATGAATTGCAATTTACACGTTGCCCTTTACAGTCTACGTACCTAGCGAGTCTCCATTTCAATCAGGGCAAATTACATTTAGAAATTGAATATCTCGAAGCTCCTTTTCAGTTATAATTCAATGCATTAATTAAGTGATTTTTATTTAAAATATCACACTATAGTTTGACTTGTAGACAGTTTAACCATGTGAAAATAAGAAAAATATAAAGTTTTGTTGACGTCATAAAATAATACATATATTATAAATAAGACTTAAAACAATGTTCAGTAAAATATCGATTGTTTCATGTTAAAAGTACTGTTTTCTGAACACAGTACTTGTTCAGAAAATACCTATTTTCTTCAATTTAGAAAAAGTTCAATTCGGAAAAGTATCGTAGGTAGAATATGTAATAACGAAAAGAATAAAAACCCAACAAGGGAGGATTAGAGGTTCATATTTAGGCTGAGTTTTTTGAGATTTCATAAGGGGAGAATATTGAAAGGGGGAGAATGTGAAAAAAAGGAAAGCTCGTGAGATTCAACAAGTCCTTAACTTAATAAAATTTGATATAATTTGTAGTTCTTTTCATTATAAGGTACATATAAGCAAATCTGAGTAAATGGTGTAAGATAAAGTGTTGCTTTTCTGGAGCATCACAACAATATTTTATTGCAATCGGTATTGGAGATTGTTATTATTTTATCGAAGTTTATAAAACCGAAATTATATTACATCTATGTAAATTTTAAATTATTTTGTGATTCTTCAACTAAATTGAGAATTTAGAAAGAAATTTTAAAATACTTTACAAATATATTACAATATAATAAACAAATTTTCACATTCAGTAATGAATATTTATTAAAACGAATTTCAGTTCTAATACAAATCTAGTTATGTCTAAGCAGAAATAAAGATCAGTATTAGAAAATAACTTTTACATTATATACATTTTGGAGTAAAAATATAATATAATTCTGAAGTAAATTTTTTTAGGACTTGATTTTTACGTAAAGAATCTTCACTGTGCAATAATTTCGTATGTTATCCAGTTTAAAAAGAATTTATTTGGATTTTAAAGACAATTTTATAATATCAGTTTTTTACATAAAAATATGTATTATTACAAAACCAGTTTTAATGTAGTACATAATATTGTAATCATGCCAAAGATTAAATCAAAAGTATAAGAATCAATAAACGATTCTTTTCCGTTTACTATAATAATAAAATATATCCTACTGAGCAGGATCATGTAAAAGGCGTACTTTATGAAAAAGGGAAACCCTAAATAGGATTATTAGAGATTATTAAAGAGATGAATATTGCTGATGTTGCTTTTCCGGAAAGGAAGAATGGAAGCAACGGTAAAATGCTACAATTAGAATAAATTTGTGAGATAAGAATACAAATACTTCAGACCAATATCATTTTTCTACAAAATAATATCCATGAACATATATTATAAAAATTTTAAAAATATTTATAATTTCAATAAAACATCGAATTTCGAGGTAATAAATTGGAAATTATTTAGTTAATAATAAGCATTATACAGGCATTTGAAATCACTGGAGATATGGTTTTACTCAAATAAAAAATCAATGTCATTTTCTTAGTAAAAAATTATATAACGTTTGTTAAATTTAATTTAATGTTAAAAACTAAAGCCAATTTATCAACAATTGAATTTTCCATCAGGAATAATTAATATCCATTTCACATTCGAGCCGAAGGCGATTGTTTCATCGTTTCTGAGTTTAAAAAACAGGACTTTACAACCGAGCAGGACATAACGTTTTTTGCACTCCACTTATGTATACTGAAATTTTTACAATTTCACATTAAATTTCATTATTTACAAGGAAAATTAAAAAACTAACGTGTTTCACAAATGTTTCAAGTTAATCCTTAAATTGTAAAGTTACCGTTAACGGAATTCAAACTAATAAGGCAAATGCCTATTTCATTGAGACATGGAACATTTGTTTGCTTTAGTTTCGAATCGAATACTTTAACTTGGGTGAGAGTACGTTGTTTACTTAGGACTCACAGTCAATTAAGTTTGATTTACCGAATCAGTAGAGAGCTTTTAACAATAAAATGATAATACAAACAAAAATGTTACAGGAGAAATTTTAAAAAAGGTCTCATATATTCAATGGTTTTGCTGGAAAGAAAATTTGCTTAACGTAATGGTTTTTTTTATTTAATAATAAACAATATCAAATTATATTCTGATAACCTAAAAATTTATGTGACTAGCTAGGCCTTCTAGCGTAGTACTTGATAAATTATATTTGTAAAACAAAATTAAAATAAAAATGAAATGATGAAACAAAAAAATGTTTTTTTTTTCAGAAAAAAAAAGAAAATTAAAATTAACTTATAAAATATTTGAGGTATGAATAAAAACTAAGTTCGATTTCATTTTTTTTGTTTTATTGTATTTTGCTTAGAAAATATTTATTTGACTTAATTTTTTTTTCTTGGGGACACAAATACCAAAATCCGTCACCACATTGTCAAGCCTTAGTAACATGTGATGGTAACGGCGATTCATTTTTATATATAAAGATGACTGTATGGCGTTATTATATTTTGAACAATCGTAATACAGTGAAAATTCGCATTGAATTAATATTTTATGAGGGACCTATTACCAGGAGTTATTTTGGTTTATTTGGTGTGTACATTTGGAATGTGAAGAGATCTTATTGTTAAAGTCTTCCATGGTTAAGATTGATGCAAGCAATGCAGAGAGGTGTTATTGTTTTATCCCAAACAATAACTTTATGAATAAATAATAAATCAGAAAAGTAACATTTATATTTCTTTCTACCTTAATATTTATATAATGAAAAGGAACAATATAATGGTTCATTTGGTATAAGTACCTTAGTTCTCATTAATATTTATAACCTGAAAGATTTTTTGGTTAGTTTTATTCACTTTATAGTTTTTTATCTTAACCGTAATCAAAAATGTTTAATTTATCATTTAAAATGGTACCAGTATTTTGAATTTGAGACAAATTTATTTTTAGATTATGACGTAAAAATAAAAATTAAAATACACACTAGTGCAAAAAAGTGACTCAAATCGAAAAACTAATCTTTCAATACGAAATTACAAAATATATTTTAATGTTATAACGAGGATAAAACACACACTCATGATAAAAATTATATATTTCAGTTCACATAAGGGGAACGACGAGTATTTGTTGAGTATCCTAAGGCATCCCATTCTTAACACCAGTCGTCCCACAAAAAGGTTTTCCTAAAAATATTTACCTACTCCCCTTATATGCCACCCAAATTTTCCCCTAATACAGTTGAGTATAACGAACTTGGAAATTTTATCCAATTCTTTCTATCTATTGAATCTTTATAGTTATAAAGGTGTTATGAGAAGTAAACCGATAAAAGAATATGTAGTAAATAATTTTAATGTGTATTACATTCAGTTTATTAAATATAAACTCTGATTTATTACTACAATTTAATTATTTAAACACATTCTTCGGAATTATAAGGATTCCTGACACTTCAGAAAAGGTTTTGATATCTTCTTTTAATAATATTTTACATGCTTTTATGCCAACATTTATGTTCAGATGCAAGGATGTTGCAGATGTCAATTTTTTGACACGGATATTTCAAGACTCTCCACGTATGCGGATTTTAGAAATTTTATATAAAAATCATATTAAAATTTCTTTTTTGTTGTTAGAAAACAACTCAAAGAATTTTTAACAACTTCATTAAATATTAAATAATCAAATATTAAAACAGATCCATTATATTTCATGAAAAGAAATTTTTCTTATCTTTTCGATCTGGTTACCAAGCGTTTTTGTTGTTAATAGGTGAAATGTATTGATTTGTGCGACATCCGCATTCGCAAAACATCCGCACTGAATTCTTGCGGAAGCGTCAAAATTTTTATGAATATTCCGCGATTATTCGCAACAATAATGTTTAGGTGTTTGTATCTGATAAATTATTTAATGGATTCTTTATTCAAGGATATGCTTACCTAGGTTTTCGGATGAATGAAAGGATTTTAAATTGAAAAAATAATTTACCATTCCTTATAAATCCGTTTTCAATAAACGATATGTCATTATTTGTATATTTTGTCTACAAAGCAATTCCATAAATAATATTTGCAAGGTATGTTTCACCGTGGGCATAATACAACATAATATTTTGAATTTCTATTTATATTGTGCTTACAACAGCTGTAATAAAGGAATCAGAAAATAATCCCAGGTATTATCCATTCCATTATCCAAAACTTGTAGCATTAGCAATGAAAGTTAATTGAATTTTCAGTAATGTTTATTTCTGAATATGTAAAACATTATAAAAATATGCTTTTTCTGTGAAAATTATAAAACTTGTTATTCTATTATTTATATTATAACAGGTATTATAAAAATTCTATAATATTATGACGGCGCATATCAAATGCCAGTTTTTGCGTCGACTTCTTTCCGGCTCTATTCGATTCCCGTTGTTTCTCTTCAGGCCCCCTCGACTGGGAATGCGTCGAATAAGCATCTTTCATTTTTGCAAAGCGCAATGAGCGCTGATTTAATTGTTACTCTTTAATCTATTCTCAGCCGTAAATTAATTAACATCCAACTCTCCGTCGTGAGTTTAATTTACACGAACACACATACAGAACTTCTGTCTAAATTGATTAAATCCTTTTTCAGAACCCAAATAAGATTTCTCTTTCATCGGGATTGAGAAAATCGGCGACTGAAAAAGGTAACGTATTCCGGTGAAACGTCTTTGCCATAAGTATATACATATTAACGTTAAATCTACTCTGATGTATAATACTAAAGAATCGATGTATGTTGATAATTACATTAAAGGAGACATTTGTGTTTTAGAGAACTCCTGAAAATGTATTGCTTAATAAAGTGGGTGAGTAGAAAATTAGAAGAAAATCAGACCCTTCTAGTTCAAACATTGCAATGTATTGAAATTGCTCAAATTTGTTGGATGTCTTGTAACTTTATTAGGTATCAATGAGACTCATGATTATATAAAAATGAAAATTAAAGTTTCACACCAATGAAATTTCTACAATCACCTATAATTAGCATAATGCAAATTATTTTCCAAAAAATTTAAATAAAAGCCACAGCATTTCCATTGAAAATACAATTTGACACACAATGAATTCAACTCACGTAACCAAGTGAACTTTTTATTGCCTTTTATTTTAATATGGGTCGTAAATGGTTACGTTTGAAAGATCCTTCGCTTTAAAAGTTGACAAAGGAAACTACAACGTTCAAGTAAAATGAATTTCAGTTTCTATTCATCTATAGAACTAAAGTTTACGAGAGTAAAACATTATTGTTAGTCAGGTTATACTTGTTTCCAACCCTTCATAACAATGAAGGGTTGCCGAACACGACGTTGAATACAACTTGTGAATTCGAGAAGAAACAGGATCTGAGATAATAAAACTATCATATGGAAATAAAAATGTATAAGAGATTTCGAAGGACATTCATAAATATATTATTGCCCATTTCTAGACAATACAAAACCTTCAAAAATACCTAATTTTAAAAAACTAGATTTTTCATATATAGTAAATAATATTTTCGTTAACTAATTAAAATTGAAAAATTATAATAATTATCGATTTCTCAAACTATACACATATATAAGAATAATAACTAATAATATTTAAATCATGTATATTGGACAAACCTTTCACCCACCAAAAGTCTCCCCTAATGACATTTTGACAAATCCGCCTTTAATATCAACTTTTCTGTTCAGATGTTTTCTATTTTGGCTAAATATAAACTGCTTTGAATTCCGTTTTGATTCCATTTCGATTTGCCCTAAATTGTAGAGAAATAGGAATTTTTATCCATTATCATTGTTGAATATCTTGACACAAAGTTATACGTAGTAAAACACAATAAGCTTAAAAAATCGATAAGTTAAGCCCAATTCATTTTGGTATTGATTGAGAAAACTTGTCAAAAATTTATAATAAATGCTTAATTTATTTTTATTAATATATCATTTTTATTTAAAAAATAATTTTAAATAATATATTTACGAGATACTTATAAAATTTAAAGATAATCTTTATTTGAAAAACGTTATTATTTTCTCAAAAAGAGGTTCTATTTCGGTTTGGTAAATCAAACAAAATTGCAAGTTACAACCTAGTAGGTTATCTCTTCCTTATTCCTTTTATCTCATTCAAACCAAAATAAAATGTTAATCAATAATTCCTTAAAACAAAATTTTAATTTGTTTATTGAAATATCCTTTTAACTTCACCAACGATACACCTATTACAGTTTGTTATAAATGTTTTGATTTTCTTTTCTTTTTGTGGATAATCTTTCTTTGAAAATAAAAGCATGAAGTTTCTCTTCGAAATTTCTCTATCTCTAAATTTCCCCTACTTAAGCTTTCTCAATAAATTAATGCTCTTCTCTTTTAGAGAGAAATGATAAAGCTTCTACTCCATATTTGTTTTAGTTCATAACGAAACACTTGGCTTAATAGATGCTTAGAAAAACTTCTTGATATAATGAATCGTTTAAATGCTTTAATTTTCGTAGATGAAAGTGGATATTAGTGCAAAGAAAAATTATAGAGATAATAATCCAAAATATTTTATTACTTTTATCAATATTGTCAATCAAATGTGATTATTGTTAATTGTGATGGTTTGTGATGTGTATACCTGGTTTGCATTAATTAACTGCTACTAAAATTAAGTACAAAACAACAGTGATAAGAAGCTGATTTTCAACGAGAAAATAGAAGAACATAAAACTTTTTGAAATGATCTATAGAATACACGAAAACCCAAATTTTAAAAATATTTCACGTAATCACCATCGCATAACATCAACAAATTGAATAGTATCCGTGGCATAAATGCACCATAAATTGTAGAATTAAGACAGCTCTAAATTATGATTGTTTTTCCACTTGAGACAAAAGTAACACATTACAAAACTCAAATCAATGTTAAAAGATTTTCTTTTCGAAATTGGATTTAAAAATTTTATAGTTATCGAAAATCGGAAGGCAACTCGAGATAAAAAAAATTATACCCAATCGAGATAAGATAAGATTTTCAAATTAATATTAACAAGTGTAAATGTTTGATAATCAGTAATAATAACATGCAATTAAATATAGTCTTGAACGATGTAAAAATCGAACTAGTAGATAACTTTAAATTTTTAATAATAAATAAAAATTTATATTTAAATAATCACCTTCAAAACATAATAAAAGAAATATTAATAATAAAATTTGGATAATAAACCGCAGAATATCGACTAGAAAACTAGAATCACACTAATTAAACAATTAATTTTATCACATATAAACTTTTGCAGTACAATTTTGTTCCAACTTAACAAGACTCAAATTAATTCAGTTACAATTTTAATAAATGAAGCTTTTAAAACTATTTTAAAACTCGATAGGCTAACACCAACTAAAGAAATTTTTCAAAATTTAAAATTCTTTCCCCAAAACAAATGATATGGAAGAACACAATGAAATATATTCACAAAGTCAATTTGGGACTAATGAATGACATGGTACTGACGAAACAAGTATTACCAACTGAAATCAGCGGATATAACTTAAGAAGGCAAACTGATTTTTTTGTAAGAACCGAAAAAAAAAGAATATTTTGACAAGCAATGGTTTGTAAAAGGAATTAAATATTATCAGGATTTACCATATGAATTTTTTAACCTAAAAATGAAAACGTTTAATGTTAGAATTAGTGAACTAGCTTTAAGTTTAGAATTAAGATAAATATATGAATTATAATTAGTTTGTAAACTATTAAATGAATAAATAAATAAATAAAAAGAATCCGAAACATACAATATTAATAAGAAGAACGACAATAAGAAAACACATCCAATTTTGTATTAAGAAGTTCCTATTTATGCTATTGATGTTTCCTAATATTGATTATTTCCGATAAAACTGGTATGAAAAAGTTATGTATGTTTTTGACATCCCTGTTTAATCACGAAATAAAGAGCAAATAACATTTAATTATAATCCGATGAGAAAGTGTAAATTCAATGGACACCTGTTGCGCACAAAATTAAAATAATACCAATAGAGAGCTGTCGGATTCAGTCATGAATGGTGGTCGTGATGTTTGTGAGACAACAGCCTCTGAATAAACACAACTAAGCTCCCCAGAACAGGTGAACTTTTCCGAGCTGCGAATTTATAGGCGCTTTTGTGGTTCGACGGTAAAAATACTTTGTCAGTGTATGAATGCGTTGTATTTTGTTTGTTCTATTTATCGCGCAACACGAGAGGAAGCTTAACACCTTCATGTTATTGCATAAAACCACGCTATTCATAGAAACGTTAGAGAGCAACCTCAAACAGTTTTCCTCTTTCCGGCTGTTAAATGGTCGACCTGGTTCCATGATTGATTTAAATTTATAGGTGATTAATCGGAAAATCCATTTTAATTGTAATTTTTTTATTGCATTTAAAAACCCCCTCTATTGTTTGTTGTTTAAGCAACAAAATATAGATATAGGATTATTATATATTTAGAATACGTGCGCAATTTTTAAATTTTTTATTTAAATAATATCTAACACAATTAATAAAACAAAAGATATTATTACAAAAATTTATTTGAATTTGACTGGATTAGAGACAATTATAAAAGATATTATTACCATAAATTAAGGGAATTGATTGAGAGTTTAATTACAAATCTATGTATTTTTTGTTTATTTTTTTCTGTTATAAATTTTCAAAGTTTTCTTGGTCAATTTTGGATATGGTTCAATGAACTTAAATAAAATTGTATTAATTTATTAATTGATGATTTAAAATCGAAAATTTGTCTTTTTTTAGCTGACTTTTACCCATTGAATTATTTACACTATAAATTACTTTCCCATATTGGTTTTATTTAATAATTGTATTATTGTCTATTTTTACTGCCCTCGTGAGCGGTTGCCGAACGGCGGGTCGTTTGAACATCCAGTCCAATACCGTTCATAATACAGAAAACACTTACGTGAGGAGGAGGCGATGAGCGGCACCCATCACTCCAAGGAATCACGATGGTGCCTCAGACCGGTGATCATTTATATGTATTTATACATATGAGTGAGGCCTATAGCTCTTGATGGATTGCTTGGTCCAATCTTACATAAATACATTATTGTCTACACTTACCGTAAAGAAATTTCACAGGCATTTTCTCGAACAGAAATCTCAAAAGGTTTCTGAAATGGGGTTTAATCAATAGAGTCAAAAGTTCAGTATTTGCGGATAGGAGAAGCGGATTAAATACAATTTATTAAGCGCACTCCAGTGCGATTAGGAATGAAAAAGCAGTTAAGGCACATTCCTAATAAGAAATCGATGGAAATGTGTAGAGGTTTCAAATGTCGTCACAAAATAGATCCAGCAAATACTGTAAATGGAGATATGGTATTTGGTTATAATCTGTACCGATTTTTGCGGTGAACTTTAATCGTTAAATATTAATGTTCAATTTTCATCACCATCATTTAACATAGTTGAGATTGGGAATACAATTCTCATTTCCCCATTGCCAGACTATTTATAACTTTTCTGAATTGCGCACCACGGAACTTTAATTGGCTATTAATCTGTCTTAAATATATACCTGCATCTCAATGATTTCCGTATGGGAAACGAATTTTAATCAGCTTCAGAATCGTTTTATTTGATAATTCAATAGGGAGTGATAAATAATCCTTCAACTGCACACACTCGAATAGTTCAATAATGTCCATCAAGATCAATTTGTGAAAATAGATGTAAAGGTTCGTGATCAGTATATATTTGTAACTTTAGTTCGCTTTTCATTCCTATGAGCAATATTATTGTAACTTTAGTTCGCTTTTCATTCCTATGAGCAATATTATTTCAATGCCAGCTCTCTAAACGGTAAATATTATAATTTTAAAATACGAAACGTTAATTAATTTCAAACAGAAACTCAGTCCTATGGCAAAGCCGAAACCAATACTTTGTGTAGTTTAAGGGCAACAATGGCAACCAAATTTTGACTTTGAGACAAATTTGTTGCATAGTTTATGACAAATTTTTTTTTCACTAGTGAAATAAAAATTCAAAATTTTCACTGAGTGCCATAAAGTGAAACATTACGAAACTCAAATGGATATTGAAAAGCGTATGTTTCGATGCGGGAGTGCAAAAAATTTTTTTTTTCTTTTTTCTTCTCTTTATTAAATTCGATCGATTTAAATGTATTGTTAATCTTATTACATATTTACTGGAGGTCATTAAAAAAAAAAATTGTTCTTAGTTATACTCAACTTCTTTTATTCATAATGGGTCAACAATGTTAAGTTATTAATTTAAACTAATGCGAATTGCATTGAATCAAAAATAAGATTTGGAAATGGTTAAGTATTTAATGCACTACAGAGCTCGTATCTGGCAATACTATACTTAATTTGAAAGAAAACGACGCTATGCAAGATCAGTTTGGATATTGCGTTCAACAGTTATAGACGTGTAAACATGGAGTTCACTAATGCCGAAATTCGCGCCAACGACAGTTTGTATGGTAAAATAGTTCTCTCAATCAGAGGTAGAAAACTCGTTCCTATTTCAGGTTATTACAAAGCCATTCTTAGTTTCCGGCTATATATTATTTTATTTTTTGTAATACAAACTCATTCTTATTATTGTGAAAAATTAAGCAAGTAGTTAATAATGTGGTAAGTTAGTCAGTTTCGACTTAGTATAAGATTTATAAGCTAATATCCAATCAACCTTAAGAGTAAACTCTGTTGGAGAATATTTCTTCATATCAAGTAAAATTTATGTTTGAATTATATTTAAATTTCATTTGTAATTTGTAATTTTTTTTAATATAAATATCTATTATACATATTTCATTATTTTAAGAAATAACGATTTTATCTTTATTCTTCTCATGTAATTTTATCCAAAAAACACATTTACCAAAAACAAGCGGTAATTCGTACCCATCGGCGTCCAGCACTCGAAAATCGCAAAATATCGATTTATTTTTTTAAAACTAAAACCAAATAAATTCCACTCACGTAAGTAAGATATAAACTCTGCTAATCACAGAGAACTGACGTGGACCATTTCAGCATTACTTTTTTTATTGTATTTTTATTGACTGCCAGAATATGGATCAAGTTAAGATATTATTTATCGGTGTTTCTAATGGCGGTAATAAATAAAACATTCAAAATAAATACTACACCATAAAATCAATTTCAGATCAAATTCGACCAGAAAAAATGAACTTTTTTCAGAAACATTTTCGAAGGTATTCAATGCAGTAACAAACAGATTAAAAAAGGTTAAACTTGGGAGAGACGCCACACTTTTTGGAAGAATGAGCTATAACTAGTAAAAAGAAACATATAGTATATTGATTTAATTTTGGAGGTCAATTAAATTCGCTAAATATCAAATTAATACATTACTAATTGGGGTATAATTGAAAAAGTTATCTAATAAAAACCTATAGTTTACTGTCTCTTCCAAAAAGTATGAGAGAGATGTTAGTCATGTTCTTTTAATAATTGTCAACTAAAAATCTAATAAATAAAAATAAATAATTTTAAAGTAAACCACAAAAGGAACGTTAAATGTGCGGAACTAAAATATGTTTATTCTTAAACTTAAATTACACTTAATTACAATAAAATCTGCAAGAATCAGCTCTAATAAGGGACTTTATCAATTGATGATCAGCTAATAAACGTATAGCTATAATTAATTAGAACTGATTAAATTTAAAAAAAAAATAAAATGTTTCTAAATTATCATAATGTCTCAACTTCTTTCATATTTATATAATTTCTTTTATTTTTCAAGAAATACATTTATTAAAAATCAGCTTAAATCTAATATCAAATTGTTCTATTCAATGACAAAATTTAATTAAAAATAGTTACGACCGGAATTAAAATCAAACTGAAAGGGAACATCTATAAATCCTGACGGGTTGATACTTTAATCTTAGCAGAGGTAGAAGATTTTACAGATTATATTTGAATCAAAAAGGATACTGTTAGGGACATAATACCCTTTGGCAATATTGGTAGTATAGTTAGTATAAGGTATTATACGAACTTCAATTCAATTAGTCCCATCAAATGTATTGGTACAATTTAAATCATTCCACTAACAAAATTTTCAAAAACATTTTATTTATGAAATTCTTTCGGTATGAAATTTTAAATAAGAACTGCATATAATTATTTTTAAAAAAACCAATACAAATTTTATAATTTCAATTATTGCACGCTGACCAGGTAACGACAAACTTTTCTGGTAAGGAGGTGATGAAAATTGAACAATTCAATATATAATCACAGTTTACCACAAAACCACATATGATTATCACTACATATATAAGTACAAATAATAGGAGCGATGGGGGCTCGTCGACTGCTCAAAAACTCTGGGAGATTTGAAATTAAAGTTTCAAAAATATAGATAATATAATGATCAAATAAAAACAACAATATGGGAAAGTAATTTAGAGTGTATCTAATCTGTTGTATTTCTTATCTATAATTCAATGGATAAAAGTCAGTTGAAAAGGAGTACTTTTCGATTTAAAATCACCAAACTTTGGGTACTTATATTGATAGCGCCTCGAAAGAGAAGATAAAGCAGCACAAAAGTTAGAATAATAAAGCAATTCCTTTGAGGGCTTCCTCATTTATTTAAAAACTCCTTATTCATATGGAATAATTAAGTGTTCAGAAAATTTTTCATTATATAAAATATCCATTTATTGACGAACTCTCAGCTTCAATATTTAACAGACATTTAATAGAAATAGAAATAATCTTGTTCATTTTCCGGGTTCTGGCATTAATTATCACTCTTTATTCAACGAATTTTAAATCCTTTGCTTGTCATACAATATTTGGCCTTTGGAAAATAGAGTTTTCTTATAAAAACCTATAGTGATTTATTTATATTAAATGTATATAACACACACTTTACACATAAGGTATTTTATCTGTTTTATTATGAGCTTTTACAACAACTTTCATTGATGTTCTTTTATGGCACAGCAATTAGAATTAAATAAAATAATATTCTTTCTGGCCTAAACTAAATTTACTCAACTTCTTCTTTGTTGAAAATACGCATTAATTAGCAAACTCTCATTTCACACCCTTATTCGTATATTAAATGAAACATAAATTAAATTTCGTTAAAAATGCTAGGCATTAATTTTCACAAAGTCATTAATTAAAAATAAGGATAGAACTCAAAAATAAATAGGGGACTTTTGGAAGGACGAGTTCAAATATGCGATATCTGTAAAGTAACGCGCTTTGTTATACACTGAATCTTAAAAAAAGGAATAATATTGTTATCTCAACAAATGGAACATGTCAATAATGCTGCAAAAGAGAAAAGTGGAGAGAGCTGGATTCCTATTTGTCGAAATATTATTTGTTATTCTCACTAAAAGAGAACACTGATTCAAGTTACAGAGAAATGAGGGGTATACTCGTAATACAGACAGAGAGTAGGAATTTCGGAAATTTAAAAACATACATTTATTTTTATAATGTATCAACAGTCCTATTATTGTACATTGATAGATTTGTATAAAGATAAGATAAAAATAAATATATAACAAATAAGTGAATCGAAAAATAAAAACATAAATTGAAATATATAATAGTATCAAGAATGTAGGTAAATATTTATAAATATCAAATGAGGCTAAAATGTTTGTTCTTAAAATAATATTAACAACTCTTTATATTTGAAATGTGTAAAATTTTGACAAAGAGAAGTTGGATATTTCATGCCAATTTCTTTTTTACTGTTTCTCAATAAAAAAATCACTAATGATGTTTTGTGGTGACGAACCATCTATAATGACAGTATACGGCATCTATTTTCTGTCTGCATTCGACTCATGATTAGCAATGTGCCAATTTTGCGTTTTTGATTTTTTCATCGCGCTTAACTGTGTTTAGTAAATTGTATTATCTTAATCTTTTCCTTGTCGTAAATAAATCGAAATCAACTGTGCGCAAACAGAATTTGACTCATTTTCAGTAACCCTTAAGTTCTCAAATCAACGTCATCGAGAAAATAGATTAATTATATTGTGACGTATTCTGGTGAAGATTATATTTATAAAGCAAGCAAAGTTGCATATATCAAAAGTTTTCTATTAAATTTGTATAGTTGTAACTTTCCAATAATTCAAAAACTAGTTTTGAAGTTAAAACTGTATATCATTTGTAATAAGTTTAAAATTAAGCACTTAATTTTTCTTATTGCTTAGAAGCTTAATGTTTAGATACGACTAAGTTTGATTGTTTAAATATACATATTTTTTATTTAGGTATAAATAAGAATGATTATTGATTACCAATTATAAATAGTCAATAAAAGCATTGTAAAATTTTTATTAATATAAATATATGAACATTTTCATTAAATATGAATTTTGTATTTTTTTAAAATATTAAAATCTGAAATTTGTTCTTTAAAAAATCTTGGAAATAAAGGTTTTAATGAACATTGCAATTGAATCAAAAAGTAATGTTTTATAATATAAACTAAAGCTAATAATTAAAAATGGAAGGCAAATATAATTAATAGATTTTAATTTAGAATTGTCATATAATTATTTAAAAACACAAAAATATTACATTTCCAATTTATATCAATCGATTTCATTTATAGCCTATAATATTATTATTTTATTTTTATAAATTAAACTATTTTTTAATTATATTCTTGTAGCACATATATCAAATGCCAAATTAAATATTAAAAATCTTCATTATGAATATTAGGCTTTGTTATTATATTATATAGTACATCAATTTATAAGTTCACACTATATTTATTAATTTCCGCCAATTACTGATTATTTTCTGGTTGTTTTCTTATGAATAAATCTTATGAGTATGTTTATCGTTTAATATTTAATTCAATATGAACACATGTCTTCTTGAATGAGAGTTAAATCGAGTCTGTACTTATTTCCCCACATTTCTTTGCAATCAGAAATAAACATGGTTTATACCAAATATTTTCTAAATTTTGGTGTGCAAATTACATATCTCAACCCATTATAGTTGTATTGTAACACATAAAAATCAATAACAAGATCTGGGGTGATTTATTTCGAAATACCTTTTTTCGATAAAACGTGAACCTGTACAAATTCTCAATAGATAGAAAGAAACGAATAAAAGCTCCAATTTCGTAACATTCAACAGATAACGATAATCGGATTCAAGGGAAATTTTGGGTCTAAAATGGGCGTACATGGGTATGATAAAATAACATTAGGAATACATATTTGTGGGAAAGGTGAGACGAAGGAAGGACTTGAAATACTCAACAGGTACTTTTTGTTATGGTTTGAGTTTTATGATTTCAAAATTGAGTTACTGAAATGATAGTTATGTAAGTCTTTTAATTTAATAAAAGTATTTACTCATTAAATTTTATTAGGTACAATTTTGAAATTAACATAATTTAAAAAAAAATTCATACTCTATGTATTTAATAAAATATTTAAAATATTTTTTCCATATTTTTAAAATCAACCGAAATATATTGTGCAATATTTAGGTATTAGAAATATAATCGGTGAAAAGCTTCCAGACAAAAGAACATTGTTTCGTTTCAAAATTATCGATTGCCAATGACTATAGAATTTCGTTTAATGTTGTGTATTGCTATTCAATAATAATAACGAACATAAATTTCAATTTTGCTATATTAAATGGGTATTGCAAACAGGAACGGAATCAAAACGGCGAAATTCAAAGCAATTTATAAAAGACATGAATAAAAAATTCTACATTTGAATATCTAAGTTAATGTCATGTTAATATCGGGTTTGTCTATTGAACATTAAACCCCAAACATAACTTTTAAATGTGCAAATTGGATTTAACTAATACCTACATATAATAAAAGTTTGAGGAAATTGTACTTTTAATTGAAAAAAATTATCTTAATTTTAGTAGATTATGACATCTACTACAATTAAGATAGTTATTAACTACAATAAATTTAATTTTGATATAGGAATTTGATTTGGAAAATAATTTTCTCATTCTCTCTTAATCTTTTGCACTTTACTTAAACGAAAAGAAACAATATCAACCTCATTCGTATATTCATTGCATAAGGTAAAGCCATGCTTATAGACGTTAAAACTCTTTAAATTCCTATACAAACTGTTTAGTTATATCGCAAACGAAGGCTTTAAAATTCGTTGAATAAAGGGTGATAATTAGTGCCGAAACCCGGAAAAGGAACTAGATTATTTCTATTTCTATTAAATGTCTGTTAAATATTGAAGATGAGAGTTCGCCAATAAATGGATATTTTATATAATGAAAACTTTTCTGAACTCTTAATTATTCCATATTGATATACCAGTACATATGAAAAAGGAGTTTTTTAATAAATGAGGAAGCCCTCAAAGGAATTGCTTTATTATTCTAACTTTTGTGCTGCTTTATCTTCTCTTTCGAGGCGCTATCAATATAAGTACACAAAGTTTGGTGATTTTAAATCGAAAAGTTCTCCTTTTCAACTGACTTTTATCCATTGAATTATAGATAAGAAATACAACAGATTAGATACACTCTAAATTACTTTCCCATATTATTGTTTTTATTTGATCATTGTATTATCTATATATTTGTAACTTTAATTGTAACTTTAATTTCAAATCTCCCAGAGTTTTTGAGCAGTCGACGAGCCCCCATCGCTCCTATTATTTGTACTTATATATGTAGTGATAATCATATGTGGGTTTTGTGGTAAACTGTGATTATATATTGAATTGTTCAATTTTCATCACCTCCTTACCAGAAAAGTTTGTCGTTACCTGGTCAACGTGCAATAATTGAGACTTGATTAATGAGGCTTTGTGCGGAACACAAATATTTCTTTGGACTCCATAATATGGCATAATGGTGCTATCCACAACTCCTCAAACCCAGCCATGAGTGTGTATCTGGCAGAGGTTCAGACCGACACAACGCATTCCCCATCAAGATAACACACATAATCAGTGTTTCCATTTTCTCATCGGTCGATGAATTTTAAATTTAAAGTAGAACTTATATATAATTATGCATAAGAGTATTATTCTGATAATTAAATCTAAAACGATGACTAATAGCTATATGTCATTCCCTTATATACGAATTAATTATATAAAAATTAAATAATAATTATTCAATTGCCATGAATTTTGGAATATTACAAAATACACCATTTACTTTTATTATATAATTCAAATTACCATATACTATACATGATAAATTACAAAAGATTATTAAAGAAACTCCTTGTTCTAAACTAAGAAACAATATTTTAATATAATTTGTGTAATTATGTATATTCAACTAGATAGTTGGAAACTCTTATAAAAATATAATCTTAATGAGATAATTTATAAAATGTACTGGATGAATGGTGGACAGACATACGCCCTTCGTCGTATATCGCGCTAGCTCTCCTTGAATATCACATTTCTGGCCCTATCTAAATTGTTGCTATCAGTCATGTCTACGGTTTAAAGAGCATTACTAAACAAAGGATGAGATAGAATGGAATTTGTTTTAGGTGTATTATTAGTCAATTAGCACCTAGACCAGTTTCTATATTAAAACAAATATAGTAAGCATTATATTCAATTGGGTTGTATTTATTTACTTTTCACATTTTAATAGAAAACCGTAAACTCTTCTTTATGTATGCTTTTTCCTTTGATATAAGTCATCTTGATCGTTTTTCTAATTTGCAATTATTTCGATATTAGAGCAAAGCCTACACGATGGCATTTAACAGAGCTAACAAATTAGAAAGATAAATAATGTTTGTCACACTAAGCTGCACCATTTATTTTTAGACTAAATAAAGTTTTTGTTCATACATATAATAATTATAATACTTATGTATAATCTCTATTGGCTTATATGTATAAGCATATTGAAGACGTTCTGTTCTTTATATTTTGTACAGATTATTCCGTTTTATTATTTCCGACTGTCCGAGGAGGCAGTTGAATGTACTAACCACTTGACTATATGGCGGATGACCACAACAAAAAAGATTTAATTTTCTATCATTTTGAACATAAGCTTTAAATTTTCTATTTCTTCCTTTATACAGTAAAAAGAAGATCTTCATATTTAATTAACATGTTTTTCTGATGAAATTGAAATAAAAAACATGAAATTTAACAATAAATAGTTTCCGATTAATTAATGATTCAAGAGAATTGTTTATTGAACATTTATTTCATGTTTATTATTTGTATTCTTAGACTATTGTTTACTTTGTAACTAAGAGCTGATTCTACTTTTGTTTTGTCATCAAATGCCATTGATAATTGTTTCCAGAGAAGACAGCATCAATGTATTAGTTAGCCTAACAAAGGACAGGTAAATATAAAATTTAAGTAAAATAACAATTTAAAGTATTTTTAAATATAAATATTTAAATATCTTTCATGTTAATACAACCTTAATTAGATCCAAAGATAATTGACTGAAATCAATGTTTTACGTAAATAATTCAAAGTTTTCTTGTTCTTGTTAAAAGCAATGGAATAAATTACTTTCAGCACTTTCGTATCGAAAGGTTAGCTTTTCGATTAGATGTCGTTGTTACAACAAAAAAAATTAATTATTTTTACGTGAATTTTAGATTTTTAATTTCCAATTAAATAATGTTAATTTAACATTGTGTTTTTAATTTTTAGAATGCAAGAAACTCACTTATCCTTGGGATCCACAGGGCAATTATAGAAGTTTAACAATTNTAGATGTCGTTGTTACAACAAAAAAAATTAATTATTTTTACGTGAATTTTAGATTTTTAATTTCCAATTAAATAATGTTAATTTAACATTGTGTTTTTAATTTTTAGAATGCAAGAAACTCACTTATCCTTGGGATCCACAGGGCAATTATAGAAGTTTAACAATTTCATAACCAATTAATTACACCTTTATTGTATTATCTCGTTATTCTCTGTGACCTTTGAAGCAATATATAATAAAATTATTTTTTCAAAATGGCCAATTTCAGAAATTAAATTGCAATTTACACTTCTACTCTTATACCTTGACATTTTATGTGACCAGCGAGTTTTCATTGCAATCAAGGCAAATTACATTTATAAATTGTATCCCGAAGGATTAAGCAACTTCGTAGCTATCGTTCATTAATCAAAGTAGATTATTTTTCAAAGTTGAGAATATTTTAATAACACAACTTAATATGATAGGAAAGTATAATATAATGAATCAATTTTTATCATTAAAATGAAAAGACAAGAATAATCCATTTGTTTTAAAAAAAAAAGCCTTAATTATAATGACGTAATTATTGATTTAAGGTTGCCAAAGGGAGAGTATGCGAATAT
>JXOV01003975.1:2624-23118 GCA_001014945.1 Clogmia albipunctata
ATTTCCGATATAATAAATATATAATCATTTATTTAGAATTTAATGGTATTTTTAGAATTCATGTAAAGTTATTATTAACGCTGCTATTTAGGTTTAAACCTTAATTTTCCATTCTCTTCCTATTTTCCTTCTTGTTTGTTTAATCCTATTTGCCGCCATAAAACTTAAACGGCCGGAGCCAATGCCTGGGCAGAAAATGAAATGAATATATTTATTATATCTGAAATGCAATTATTCGCAAAAACCTGTTTTCGGCTTTAACAAACAAGAAGACAATAGACATCGTAAAATTTTCGGTGTAGACTAGTCATTAGTGTTTTTTTAGAGACCCATGTCCATGATTTACATTTCTTTTCCCAAATAATAAAATTTGGATTTAAAGAAATCATTATTATCTCTGATTTATTGATCACCAATCAAAACTGATCGTATTTCTTTAAAGTTAAACTCATTATCGTAAATAATATGTAAATCAAGATTTTATCAACACTCTCTTTAACAGATAATGTAATTTCTTAAGTATCATATCATATTTTATCTAGACACATTTATAGAAATTAATTATATATAAGTTGTATGAATTTGCAAAGTTTTATAGAAATCATTACCTTTCAAATGCTATGCATATTTTTCAAATTACGTCAATTTCCTCAAATTATAGAATCAGGTGATTTCACTTGAAACCCTTTCTAAAGTGGTGCTTAACTTTTATAAAACATGTCAAAATATAAAAATTCTGAATACCAAGTTTTTTTTAACTTATAATAATGTAAAAAATCCCAAATTATAAGTTATAATAAGTTTTGTATTTGGGCAAAAATTCGATCCAATTAGAAATTATAACAATTCAAAAGTCCAACGGGACCAAAGTACAAACGACAAAATAACAATTTAATAGAATGAATATTAAATTGGTTAATACAAACAGAGAGGAATCTAAAATAATGTGGCTCCAGTAAAATTTTACCTACATTGTCGTAATATACTTTAATGATTTTACAATATATTTCGTAAGAGCTCTTCCATCCCAATCCAATTAATCTACTCTTTTGAATGCAAAACTGATACACATTCTAAAGAAAAATTAGAATTTCAGAAATAACTAGGTTATTTCAAATACTTCCAAATATTTATTGTAACAATATTTGGGATCGATAAATCAGATCAAATAAATTTACACGATGAATTAAAGCAAACAATGGAAGTATAGATAACAGCCACACTTTTTTAGATATCATATTATTTGCCACACTTACGATTTGGAAATTACGATCTACATTTGTCGGTATAATCTTTTATATGCATAAGAAATTAGTTTCAATATATCGATGATGCCAAAGTCTACAGTAACTGGCTAAAGATAATTGGTTTAATATTCATATTTACATTTTCAGTCTTATCAAAGGCAAATAGTGAAATTTGAGAGGAATTCATTAAATGTTATAGTAGGTCAAAATAACATCGAAATTACTATAAAATAATAATTTTAATAAAAATCCTAAATTGAGAAACATTGTGCGGTTAATTAAAATGTATCTGAATACATTTTACACTGGAAAATAACGTTTCATTCTATTTCATTATCACCTGTCGCATTGAAATACGTCGATATTTTTATCTTTAATTAAATTCAAAGGCGCTAAGTCCAGCTTTATAATGAGAATCTATTCCGCAAATAAGACCCTCCACAGACTAGGAAATGAAACCTTTAATCTATAAATTATTGAAATCATTTATCATCTATGGACCCGTATTATTTGGTTGTACTGTATTTTTTTAGGAAACTAGTTTTTCGCATAATTAATTGACTCACCTTACAGACTGCGCTGTATTTTTAAAATGTTCATGATAGGCCGAGTCCGCCAAGAGGGACTGTATCCTCTCGAAGGGCATTAAAACTGATTCCACAGTTCCTGCCATAAGACCAGCTAAAATTTTCGCTGAATATGGGTTTAGATTCAAAACTTCGACCATGGGCTTCCTCGTGCCCTCATAAACTCCAAACATAAGAGATAAGGAAAGGGTCTTTTGTGCTAACGGTGGAAACATTCCACGGTAAAGGAATATGAGGCCCTCTTTCCGGATCTGGTCAAAAGCTGAGCTCGCCTTGACCCCATGGAGCATCTAGAATTAGATGGAAACAATTAGAGATAAATTACATAATTTAAAGATCAAAAACTACCTGTCTAAAGATGATTTTATGGATTGGATAGGTGAGAGAAATATTAACAAAAGCAGCGCCCCAACCACAAGCGAATTCCCGGGAGTCGAAACCTGACAGGGGGTTCTTTAAGAAGAGTTTCCTCTTCTCTTGGGTGGTCAAAGAATCCGACATAGTGCTTTTTTAATTGTATTTTCAATTCAAATAGTTTTTAAATCACAATTTTTAAGATCTTTCACCAGACATTTCATTCTAAGTTCTTTGCTCTTTCTTATTGCACTCGTTATCATTAAAACGGTAACGTAATCACTGAAATTTTCACGATTACATGAACCGATTCACACTTTTTGTCGAGATAACAAAACTACAATTATGGTCCATTTAATTATGTAATTTGTTTGTGTCACTCAGCGTTTTTACACTAAACGCACAATAAACTGTTTTTCTCACAATTTGTCTATTTAATGGCAAATATTAGACTTCATTTCATTCAAAATATCACAATTGAAATCAGGACTTAATCAATTTCCACTCAATTTTCCACGATTTTTTCTACACATTTCTCCAATTTGTTTTGATTCTCTTTTTATCGCATTTTGTTTTACGTGACATTTGGTAAATTTTAAATGTCTAACAGAAAACGTTGCAACACCCAAAACAAGTAACATTTTAAGTGGATGATCCTCTACACTCCGTTCCATCCTTTTACGACAGATATCTACGTTTTATATTTTAATTAATATCTCAGAGTATATCAATCTGATCGCTATTATTTTTGGCTCCATAAAAGATGTTATCATTGGCCATTCCAAGACTATAAAACGAATGATTTAAAAGTGCGGGGATTTTCTAATACAAAAACTGCAGTAGTTTATCCTTTTACGACAAGTTACTCTTTTCGACAAATACGTCCAAAATTGATAATTTTATTTAATTCAATGCATTTTGAATTACTGAAATTCTACAAATATCAATTGGAATATAAATCGTCAAAAGATTAAATGGGGTGTATATGTACTTTGTATCTGAAATATTATTAATAATAAAATGCATTCATATTATTTAAATAATATATTTATAATAAAATTAATCAGCATTATTGCTGGCTAGTACATGGATTTGCATACTTTTAGTAGAATTATAAATCTGTCCCGGTGGAAATTGTTGCAATTTGGGATGTGATGAGTCTTGTTTGCCTTTATTGGCCTGAACGTATTTTGAAATCCTAATTGTCGGCAAAGCTAAGAACCCTGCTGTCAGTGGCAGAACTTCCAAATTAATTGATTGCATTTGGACATCTTGCATTGAAACCACACCTAAAACAATATACAAATGTTAATTTCAATTAAATTCGTTGTACTTATAATATCAAGTAGACTTACCAGAACTTCTTCCACAAACAGCCCACGTATTTTGATCCGCCAACACTTCATACATTAAATCAGTGAAAGGATTATCCTGGACTTTGATAATCTTCAAATTTAATGTACAAACAGAGCTGACCCGACAAAGCTCTGAAGGCTCCACTTTCGCCTGGATTTTAAACAGAGTTTTATAGTCGGTTACGTCAAAAGCACACGAATAGCTTCGTTTTATTTCAGGATTTTCGACAGTCGCATATTTCACTTGATAATTTACTTTGATAATGGGCAGTTCTTTTTCTGTCTTCAGTGGCTCCACTTGAATCTTCCAAAGGTAAGAAACTGAAATAAAAAAAATATTTAACTATTATATTTAACAATTATAAGAATTATTCAATTTAAATAAAATAATCTACACTTCGATTTTGTTTAATAAAAACCAAAAGAGTTACAGAAAATTTACCAGTCAAATTTTTGTAGATTTTTATCTCATTCTGACTCTTTGGATTCAAGTTTTGAAGTTCCACTCCTTCTGCATCACATTTCATCGTTGCTTCGGATAGGACCAATTGAGAGTCTAAAACACCTTTTATAATCACTTGAAGGAATTGTTGAATTCCAGAAGAATGAAGTCGACACGTCGCTATCAGAGCTGGTGAGAATTTTAACTGAATGGGAATCGTTGCTCGTGACCAAGGTACATGAAGATCAACTAAAAAAGAATAAGAGAATAAAATTAAATCTATTTTTAAAATATTACTAATTAATCTCGAAATTGTTAATGTTCTTCAGAAAAAAGAATTGTTTTAATTGGAACTTGCAGTCCCGGTTTCCGTCATAGGTAAGTTTCTGACATACCCAAGACTTAATGTAAGATTCTTGTGTTTAGTCTGGGGTTTGCATTTTATAAAATTTATGTTTCTAATTCTTTTTAAAAAAAAATATTGATATACATATAAATTAGTTCAAAAGTTGATAAAACATTTTAAACAAGAATAAGAATATATCTTAAATACCTGTATGTTCAATGGGTTTATCCTCCCTCCTACCAGGAAGATCACAAATAGCTCTCAGTTCAACAGTTCGATCTTCGAATGGTTTCATGTTGGATAATGTGACCGATAACTCTTTTTGAAACTGGTTATCAGGCCCATCAATTTTCAGTTGAAGGCTTTTAGAGCACTTTAAATTGATAGTGGATTCCGATGGAAAGACAAAACTGCCTGCAGAAACCATAATCTGAATGGGTTGTTCAATACCAGCGATTAGATTTTGGAAATTCAGAACTGCTGAAGCAGGTTTCGTTGTGATTTCAAAGGGACTTTGCTTAATTGGCAGACTCTCCGTTAGAAATTCAATATTTTCCACTTCAATAGACAATTGCTTAAACACCCAAACACCGACTCTAAGAGCCTTTGACTTCAGTTCAATGATATTCACTCCCGGCTTGATGGAACAATTTTCCACGACGATCGAATTGGTAAAATCAGATCTTGTTGTTGGAGAAGTCTTTCGTCTTGTGCTGCTCGACCGTCTTACAGGCTTACTTTTAGGCTCAATTGCCACATGAGCACTTTCCAGTGTTCCATCCTCCTTATAGGTTAATTTGAGAGTCGTGTTCATTATTGGTCCTAACGAATTTGTCATCTGAGTGTTACTTTCTGTCTCCTTTCCAGTCTTTGCAAAGTTTTCGAAACATAGTGCAATTTTATTTGAAATTATTTCTCGTGGGAAGTTGCTCTCAATTTTCAGTTCCACTTCCAAAGTTCGGTCTTGGATTATAGGGGTTTCAGTCAACAGTTTTAGGGACTTGATTTTGAAATGGTCTTCAGAAGTTGCCAAATGGGTTTCTTCGTCTTTCTTCTTCAACTCTTTGGTGGATTTAAGGAATTCGTCAAAATAAAAAGTTCTTACCAGAATTTCCAATTCTATGCAACAGGAGATTGCACTGCAAGTTTTTGTGTAACTAACCATGTCGTCCATTTTTCTGTAACAACTTGCCAGTTCTAACAAGGTTTGACTGACTAAGTAGTTCCAGTTTTCGGACTTTAATTCTCTCAGCAAGTCAGTGAAAAAGACTACAGCTTTGTTGGGTTCGTTTAAAGTGCAGTAAAAGTTTCCCAAATCAAGACCTACTAATCTGGCTGATCTTAGCCGCGAAACGTGTTTATAAGTGCTTATTGCCAATTCGCTCAACTCTAAGTAGAGTTTTTGGAATGCCTGATTAGAGCCTAGGGCTTCTTTTAGCCTCTCTGTTGGAGGTTTTTTAACTCTTGCCGGGGAATGGCTCCTGGAACCAGTTCCACTGGGTGCTTTTAAAGCATATTGATTGGCTTCCAATTGTTCTAAATCTTCATCAGTTATAGTGTCTCCAATCCCAGCTGACAGTTGAACGACAATGTGTAATTGTTCTGAAGTCGGAGTACAGCCAGGAAGGAGACCACACAACTTTCCCAATTCATACAATTTATCTTTAGCCAGATTCCAAATTGGAGCACTGTATTGAAAGCATTTTGTAGAATCATCAGCTTCTACAGCCTGATCGCAAATATTTAGAACTTCCAAGGCGCAAACGAACTCATAACAAGCCAAAGCTCCTTCGGGAGTTTCCAATTTAAGAGCTTCTATTTCTTTAAGCGTTGCAAAAAGGAAATTTAGTAACCTTTCAGCGATTTCCCAAGGCTTTTCAGAAGCTTGCAACAAAAGGCATTGCCTGTCGAATAAATAACTTCTAAACTCTAGTAAATTAACCGTCTTGGCTTCGATTTTCTTCCTAATTTCCACCATTTGTGACTTATTCAGGGAGATTCCATGAAAAGACTGTAAAGGTTTCTCAAAAATTTCCAACCATTTCGGCTTTTCGCCATAGACGGAATTTAGAACAAATTGTGAAAACATGGCATCTAATTCATCGTACTGAATTAGAGCCTCTGAATGTAGTCCCAGCATTTCAAAGACAAAAGCCAATTGTTCCTGAAGGAGGAAATAATTGACAAAGGACCAGTTCTCTCGGTTTCTTTTTTCTCTGTTCGTTCGAATTAAATCCTCGAATTTTACAATATTCCTATTGTAACCAGAGAGCATTAAATAACGAATTCTTTGCAATAAACATCGGAAAGACTCGGTGGCTTTCATTTCAAACTTTAGAGGATTTAACACTGAAATGCATCTGTCCTCGTTTTTAGAAGCAAAATCCGAACGAATTTTGTCCAAAACTGTCGTTCTGGGTAGTATATTTTTGGTCTTTTTCATATCCAATGTTTCTACCACTAGGACCATCCAGTCTGTAATGTCGTAGGACTGCAACACCTTTAGCCAGCTGTCTATTTCATCCTTTAAGGTCGATTTATACATCTCCACATCCTATTTTATTAAATGTAACATTGTTATTTTAAAATAATTAAATAATAATTTATAAAGACTTACACTGCATTCTGTAACATAGATATGAAGGACGGGTTGTTCTAAAATGTTCCATTCTCCTGCTTTATATTTGTCCAAAAGAGCTGTGTTAAATTGCTGAAAACTGGCCTCTAGTCTTATATTTTTAACCAGTCGCCCATAAGACCTTTTCCATTCACTGGTATTATTAGGAATAGAAGTAACAATCTGATTCTGTAGAGACCGAAAAAGGGGCAAATCTCCAGTATCTGAAAATTAGTTTCCAATTCAATAAATCTTCCAAAATTTAAGATAATTTTTAATCCTTACATGTGAGAACTGGTTTAAAGTCCATTTTGGGTATTTTTTACTCTTGATAGATCTATAATTTACGGTGTTTTAAAGGAATTTGAGATATTTTCAATTCCCATTTCTGACAGTTTAATTTGTTTACGTCGACTTGTCAGACAAAGTGACATTTGTAATTTTTTGTTTTGATTGTTTTCTGAGAGAAAGGGATTGTCTTTTAACCAAAATGGTTAAATTGTGCTGTTTTCTGTGCGATAAGAATGTGATAGACACTCCACAAAACTCATTCCACTCACTGACCGAGCAATCATGCATTCCGATTCACGAATTTATCTGCAAACACTTAAAAATCAGTGTTTTTGGGGAATCCTCGGGAGTTTGTGGAGCATGCCAGGAGAGGATTAACAACTTGGACATTGCGATAATTAGGGTTGAGAAACAGAAGAAGACTCTATTAGATGATATTGCTAATTGCCGGCAGAAGAAACAGAGACAGTCTAAAGTTCCTGAATTAGTTTATGCCGATGACATTCCAGTGAAACAGGAACGAACTTATGAGGACGATAACTATGACATGGAGGGAGTGGAGAATGAGGAAAACACTTCAGACCAAGATGATCCAAAACAGTCCCTGGATTTTAAGGGAAAATTTTCTAACTATGAAAACCAAACCTTTGAAGACGAAATTCATATTTGCGATATGTGTGGTAAAAGATACAAATCCAAAGCTGCACTCCAAGTTCACGTTAATAGACATATGGGACTGGATAAAGTGAAGCTCCAGTGTGATATCTGTCTAGAGAATTTCACAAATAAAAGAGAACTCAATCGACATGTCGCATTTCATACAAATCCTGTAATTATTTTCAGTTTTTTATTGAAATATTTTCTTTTATTAATATAATCTTTATTTTACAGATGATTATACAAAACACAGTTTTGAATTTCATTCATAGTCAAAAGGGAAATCGAAAATTGATCCACGACGGTCACATATATCACAGGGAAAAGGAGAGAGCCGGTCAAACATATTGGAAGTGCAGAAAGGCCAAGCATTGCCATGGGCGAGTGATTACAATTGGAAATTCTTCGATAGAAATAACCAAAGAACATTCTCATCCCGGAGACAACGTCTACGTTGAAGCTCAATTAGTGCAGCAGACAATCAGAGAACTGACAGCATCAAGTGAAGATAGTCCATCAGAAATTGTTTTAAAAGCATTTGACGGGGTCAGTGATCTCGTAAAAGCAAAACTACCCGGAATCCCTGAAATAAAGAAGACAATCAGAAACATTCGGAGTAGACAAAAGTCGGGATTGGATTCCCTGTTAACCAATTGCACTGCTGATGTTGTAATGGACTCAATTAACGACTCCGCTAATGATGCCAATGATACAAGTAAAAGAAGCATTGAAGAATCCTTGGTTCAAAAGCCGGAATAAATGTTTAGCATTAGTATCTTATTTTTAAGATTTTCAAATGTGCAAATGCAAGCTTAAATGCAAAATTACATTATCTAGAGAAGTCTATTTCTTAGGTGACTTATTATATGTAATGTAAATTTAAATTAAACCTTGGTTAATTCATCACTTTGTAATATTTACAAAATTACTTAAAATTCCTTTATAGCATTTACATGTGTAAAGTATGTAGTACTTAAGTATTTAAGAATTTATTTTATTGTTAGTTAGTTATTATTAGTACTTAATTGAATCTCGTAACTTAAATTATTGTAAGAAAATAAAATTTATCGTTCTGTGTAAATCGAATTTTTATTTTAAATTTTTTTAATAGATTGAATTGTTCAAAAATGATTTATTTCAGGTGTGCTTCCCCTAATTCCAGTTGTAATTATTATAATATTTGAAATATAATAAAAATAAGATACAACAGAAAATTAAACATTATTTAGCCAGTAAACTTATTATTTTATTTATGTGTATATTACACAATCTAACAATGTTTTACGAAATTTAAATATATTAAAACCAAAAATTAATTTTTACGTAAAAATGCGTTTGAGCGTTAAATTTTGACATTTTACGAATTGTCAAAAAGATTGTTTACAATTTTCGGGAAGTTTGATTTTTGTTTACTTTGCGAAAATGTTGAAATTGTGCTGTTTTATTTGTAACAAAACGGTGACTGATTGTCCGGAGAATACTATGTATTCTCTGACAGAACAGTCTCACATTCCAATCCACGAATTCATCACAAAATATTTGTTTCAAAGTTTGCTGGGGGAATCCTCGGGAATTTGCGGCTATTGCAAGGAACGGATAAACAATTTGGACATTGCCATTGATCGGTTAGACAAACAAAAAAAAGTGTTGTTGGATGAGATTGAAGAAAGTCGGAAGAAGAGAAGCCCAGAAAAGAGTGAATTTGAGTTTGTTAATATCAATCCGGGTCCAGTAAAAGCAGAGCTCTTCCACGATGACCCAGAGGATGATGATATGTCTGTGGATAATGACGATAGTTCAGATCCAGATTATAATACTGAAGAGGATAATGAACAGAAATTCGAACAGAGAAATTCTGTTCTTGAATGTGTGAAATGTAATTTAACTTTCGAAACAATGTCTGAGTTCAAGAAACATAATCAGATCCACGATCAGGATGTGCATATTTGTGATATCTGTGGAAAATCGTATACCACAAATGCTATCTTAATACAACATGCTAAAACACATCCAGAATCATGGATAAATAAACCCCATTTTAGATGTGAGTTTTGTGGAAAGTATTATGCAAAAGAACACCAACTTGCAAGGCACATGAAACAGCACAAAAGCCAGGTGAACTACTTTATTTATAAAATGCAAATATTTCCTAATGTTTACTTATCTTTTAGATGGATGGTACAATAACATTGGAGAAAAGGAAATGCAGGCAATACAATAATGAAGATAGAAAGAAAATATTTGACCGAGTGGCGAATGGAGAAGATTTTAACATATTAGCAGATGAATTTGGAATACCTAGGAGAACAGTAAGAACGTGGATTCAACGAGGAAGGATTGAGAATAAAAAGAGAATAGGAACCCCAAAAGTAGCCTCTAATGTTCAAAATTTCATTTGGGACTCGATTGAAGAGGATCCAAAAGGGAAAATGGTTGATTTGAAAAGGCGAATTGCCGAAAAATTTGGACTATCTCTTTCCCTTTCAACACTTTCTAAATACATCACTGATAAATGTTACAGGGTCTATAAGAAACATTCAACTGAAGTCAATTCCAAAGAATATAAAATTCAAAGAGCAGAATACGTTTTAGCATTGACACATTTTGTAGAAAAAGGTAAGATTTATGGAAATATATAAATGATTGATTAATTTATTCAATAATTATTCATTTATTTCAGGGATGCGCATAATTTATATAGGAGAAGCAAATTTTATTCTTTTATTCCGTCATATTAAAGAAAAACCGGAGAAGAAGCGTAATTCCAAGCCTTCCTTGTCTAGGAAACCAAACATCAACCTGTTTGGGGCAATGAGTGAGGAAGGAATTATATCCATTTCAATGAAAAGAGGAACATTTGTAGAAAACGAGACCCGAGATTGGATTGTTAATATTTTAAATCAATGGCAGGGAAAAGGAAATTCTCTCACGAATTTGCTAATAGTTTGTGATTGTGAAAAGGAGACAAATTTAAAAGAATTTAAAGCTGCCATTGAAAGTGTGAACAACAATGGACAAGCTAGTTTTCTTCCTCTTTCTCCCTGGTCCCCGATGCTCAGTCCTTTAGAAAACATTTGGACGATTATTCAACAAAGTATTCGAGGAAAGTCGATTGAATCAGAATCGGTCAGTGATAGTCTAGATTATTTCGAGTCTCTAATTGAAGGAGTGAAAACAAACGATCTCAATCCCGAATTTTGTAAAAATGCCGTTCAGAAATCAACAGAATTTTATGCAAAAGCACTTAGTCAAGAGAATTTTTCAAATAAGTCGTAACTCTATTGTTTTAATTTACTTTAACACATTTCCAGTGCAATGTTTATAGGTAATAAATATAATAATAAAATTTGAAAGCCTTTTTCTTTAGTTTTTAATTAACCATTTATTTAGATATGCGAATTCTACTGTATTTGTCACGGTGAGTGACATGTCATTTTGGTTTGTTTATCTGTCAGTGCAATAATAATCTTGTTTTGTTTTGATTCTCTCTTCTTGTGGTGAACTTTTAGCTAGAAATGGCTAAATTAAGTTGCTTTATTTGCAACAAATCAGTGACTGATTGTCCTGAGAACTCTGTTTATTCCCTAACAGAGCAATCAAATATCGCAATCCACGAATTTATATCGAAGTACTTTTTCCAAAGTTTACTGGATCAACCGAAGGGCATTTGCGGTTATTGCCAGGAAAGGATCAACAACATAGACATGGCAATTATCCGTTTAGAGAAACAGAAGAAGATTCTTTTAGATGAGATGGCAGAAACCCGGAAGAAAAGGAAACATTATCAAAATGAAAGTGATATTACTGAAAAAGAAAAGACCAACGATTTTGAGTACATCGATATTCCTGGTAATGTAAAGACTGAAGGGGATCAAGAAGATCATCATGACGGAGAAGATATATCGATGGATGATGAAGAATATTCTGAGGAGGAGCAGGAGGAAAATATTCTAGAGGAAACAACGAAAAATACTCCTAAAAGTATAGAGGAATTTAAGCCGGGCCTTTTTGAATGCCTGAAATGTGATAAGTCTTTTGAGTCAGCTACTGTACTAAAGAACCATTATAGAACACACGATTTGGATGTCCACATTTGTGATATCTGTGGGAAGTCGTATAAATCACAGACTTCTTTGAGAAGACACACCAATAAACATCCAGAAGCAATGATAGAAAAAGCGGACTTCAAATGCAATCTTTGTGGGAAATATTATGCCCAGCAAAACTATCTTAAAAGACATATGA
This sequence comes from Clogmia albipunctata, assembly GCA_001014945.1. Taxonomy (NCBI): domain Eukaryota; kingdom Metazoa; phylum Arthropoda; class Insecta; order Diptera; family Psychodidae; genus Clogmia; species Clogmia albipunctata. Next base: position 14,766 of record JXOV01003975.1, read on the forward strand.
AAAAGCACAAGAGCCAGGTTGAGTATTTGTTATGTTATAAATTTCATTAAAGTTTCAAGAACTTTAAGGAATATTTTATTAAAATGAAACATTTTTTGCGCTTTTTGTCGTAATTGATTTAAAATGCTAAAAGCTTTTGTATATTCTTCTCCCTGAACAGTCGGACGGAACAGTAATATTGGAAAAGCTGCAATACAAAAAGTATAACGTTGAGGATCGATTGAAAATATTCGATTGTGCCTCAAGTGGAGGTGATTTCTATTCATTAGGAGATAAACTCGGAATATCGAGAGGCACAGTTCACACTTGGATCAAAAGAGGAAGGGCTGAGAATATTAAAAAGGGAGGAACAGCAAAGTTGTTTTCTGAAAAACAAATTAATTGTATTGTGGAATGTTTGGAAGAAGATCTTAGTCAAAAATTGAGCGACTTGAGAAAAAGAATTGTTGAGAAGTATGGTTCGTTATTCCCAACAGTTTCTCTAACCACTCTTTCGAGATATGTGGATGGCAAATGTTTAAGGGCAAAAAGGCATTATTCATCAGAAATGATAAATGCAAGAGAAAATAAGATTCAAAGAGCGGAATATGTTACATCATTGGTCAATTTTATGTCCAGAGGTGAGGTCGAAAATAAGTTTATTTGTGCAATTAAGGGATTTGTAGTATAAGATCTTTTAATGAAATAGTTATTTTTGTTGTGTAAAACTAGCTGTTTTCACGAAGAAACGAATGTAAAATACGAGCCACAAGGGGAGTTTTTCATCGTTTCCGGTTGAAAACAGATTTTTATACCCAACCAGGGTTTCAATTTGTTCGTAGCTTATGGTTCTTATTTTCACTAGTGAAAAAAGTAACGCATTACGAAACTTATATCGATGTCGAAAAACTAACCTTTCGATACAGAAGTGCTAAATTCCTGTAACTTATTTAAAATTTCTTCTTTTTTTAGGAATGCAAGTTATTTATATTGGACAAACGAATTTCACCCTTATGTATCGTCGTATAAAGGGACGTCCGCTAACCCAAACAGGACAATTTAAGCTTCCATTGTCCAGGAAACCTACTCTCGACCTGTTGGGCGCAATGAGTCAAGACGGAATTGTTTCAGTTTCTGTGAAAAGAGGAATATTTACGGCAGAAGAGGCTCGGGATTGGATAGTTAAAATTTTGAATGAATGGCAGAATCAAGGCAAACGTCTCTCAGAACTGTTAATAGTTTGTGACAATGAAAAAGAAGCTAAAATAAACGAGTTCAAATCAGCAATTGAAAGTGTGAACAGTAGTGGGCAAGCGAGCTTTCTTCCCCTTGCTCCCTATTCTTCGATGCTCAGTCCATTAGAAAACATTTGGACAATCATTCAACAAAGTATTAGGGGCAAATCCATTGGATCACAGACCGTCAGTAACAGTCTTGATTTCTTCGAGTCTCTAATTGAAGGAGTAAAAACGAATGACCTTACTTCTGACTGCTGTAGAACTGCAATTAAAAAAGCATCGGAATACTATCCAAACGCAATAAATCAACAAGATTTATAACTCCTCAGTCATTCCGTTTAATTAGTTCTTTAGATTAGACTTTCCTACTTAAGTTTAAATGTGCAATCTTTAAAAAACTATGTATTTCAAAAGAACTATTGTAATAAAAAGGGAGTAATTTTATAAATTAGATACCCTTTCTATAGAAATTAATTTATTATATAAAATTGTATTTCATTTAATTTGCAGTTTCATTTCTAACTTCTTTATTAAATAATTTAGAAAAAAATTATATTTGTGATTTTCACTAAATTCTTCAAATTTTCCCCTTTTTACTAGTGTCCGTTTAACAGTCCGATCAAATTTAAAAATATTAGCCATCATGCATCTAACTTTGGCATTTGGTTTGTTTACTTTTGTGTGATTTATAAACAAAACATTTATTTCGTCATGATAAAAGCAGAGTGTTTTATTTGTGAAGCCACAGATGTTGTGATAAAAGAGAATTATGTGAATAAACTTACCGAATATTCAAATACTCCAATTATAAAATTTATTTATGAAAAATTACATTACGATTTCTCCAAAGAAGAATCGGAGATTTGTTATTCCTGCCTGGATGATGTAAACACACTTGATCTTTATGCTACCGAAAGAAGGTCTTTAAGAGACACTCTATTAAAGAAAATAATATCCAGCACTGAAAATGTTTCATTCAAAAATAGTCCGCTAAAAGATGAAAAAGAGTTCTCTGAGAACAAACAATCAAAAGAAATCCCAGAGGACGAATTTTCTGTTGATCAGAATATCCTTGATGATAAGGAGGAATCTCCAGATACTACAGAAAAGGAGGATGATAGTAAAATCAACGAAAATGAAACTGATAAAGTAACAAATGTCATAGAAGATGAACTACGGGAACAAAAAATCACAAAAGTGAGGATTAGAAGGAATAAAAAAGAAGTTCCTACAAGTGTTGAGTGTCCTAAATGCCAAAAGTGTTATAGAACTAAAAAACTGTTGGGACAACATTTACGACTGTCGCATGCTCCCCAGAGATTCCCTTGTAACATCTGTGGAGCGTCTCTCAAAAGTAAAGTAACCTTACACAATCACTCTAAAATGCATTTGGAAAGTCCTGCATTTCAATGTAAAATCTGTGGTAAAAGTTATATACAAAGTAGAAAATTATTCGATCATATGGCTGTTCACACTGGAAAAATGAACTACCAGGTACAATTAAAATTATTCAAATATGCAAAATTTTTTTCTGAAAATAAAAATATGAAGAAAATTTATATATTTCGATTAATTTCTTAAATGGAAAGTTAATTAAATTAATTAATTTGTTAAAAGTCAGTTTGTTAATGTTCAAAGGCAATTATACTTTCAAAATCAAATCTTTAATCCACAAATCTTCTTGAACACTGTTAGGATTAATTAAATTAATAGTTATTGTATTAAAATCTTCTTTTCTTTTAAGTGCGACGAATGTGGAAAGCAGTTCAGAGTCGAGAGTACATTTAAGTACCACAAAGCTAGTCATTCGGGCATTAGGAAGCACAAGTGCAATGTTTGTGGTTTAGGAATGATAACAGCTGATCAATTGAAGCGCCATATGATGACTCACACCGGGGAAAAGCCATACACTTGTCCCGTATGTAATCAGAAATTTGCAAATTCGTTCAACATGAAGGTTCACCACAAATTACACGAAGGAATAAAGTACGTGAGAAGAAAACACCAATGCACTATTTGTTCAAAGGAATTTCCTAGGAAAATTAAACTGAACGAACATCTTGAACTAGCTCATCAAACTGTTGTGAATGCCGAAACTGTTGAAGTAAAAGAATAAAGATTTGTTTTAGTATGTCTTTGACTTTTAATTAAATTCAATAACTTGTAAATGATTATAAAATAAACCTTTTTTGAAAACAATATAAAAATCTGTTAAAACATAACGGTAAAACTTAATTTAAATATTGTAAGATGCATACAATTTTGGCATTTAGTTTGTTTACATTTCTTGTTAAAAAAATTTAAGTAGAAAATAAAAATGGTTAAAGTGAATTGTTTTATTTGCAAACGCTCTGCAAGTGATCTTAAAAGAAGTCTTTTAAGCCAACTAACACAACACTCAAAGGTACCAATCTTGAAATTCGTCTCTGAAAATTTGGATTACGATTTAACAAAAGAAGAGTCTGGGATATGCAGTTTCTGCCTGAAAGAAGTCAACATACTTGATCTTTATACTAAGAAAGAAGACGATCTTTTGAAATCTACATTAAATAAGATAAAATATACTTCGGAAAAGAAATTACTAAAGAAGATCGAAGTTAAAAGTGAAGATGATGCAGTTTCTGTAAACAGCAACTTTGAAGAAATCCCCGAGCAACAAGATAGTTTAATTGATGAGGAAAATAGTACAGACTTGAAGAATCTCAGAGAAGACGATGAAACTATAATTAGTGTCGAAGTCGAAGAGAACAAAACAGAAATTGTTCAAAAAGAACAAAGTTCAAATAATGAAATTGTAGAAAAGAAATCCACAAAAAGGAAAAAAGAAGTACAGACAAGTTTTGAATGTCCAAAATGCCAAAAGGACTTCAAAAGGAAGAATCTATTGAGACAGCATTTAAGGCTAACTCATGGAACATTCCCTTGTGATATTTGTGGGGTCACTTTAGGAACCAGATTGGATTTAAAGAACCATAGTAAAATACATCGTGAAAACATCAGCTATGATTGTAAAATTTGTGGGAAGAATTATACACAAAAAGTGGGACTGATTTCGCATATGACTAAACACACTGGAGAAACGAAGTATCAGGTAATTTATTTGTTGTTGAATTTGTTAATATTTTTTATATTTAAAGATTGATGGTTATATGGTATATTATGGTGGACATCCAAACGCCCTTCCATCGATATAATAATTGCTTAATTTGATCTTTAGGTGGATTATGATGAGATATAATAATGTTTATTAGAGCCGCCATTCGGCACCGCGCACTAGGGCAGTATAAATCTGGACACTCTTTATGAGAGGTTCAATGTTAGTAATAAACTATGCACGATTAATTGGAATTGCCAGCGTATTTCTGGCTATACAGACTATGATGCTGTGTTCTCTCTTGTAATTAGAAAATAGACCAAACAACTTATCATTTTATAATTTACCGATACTGGTGGTGTATTGTGTAACTTTTGTTCTCTCTTCTCGTTTTTTTTCTAATCTATTTAAGATTACATTTTGATGTAGTAGATCAACTTTGAGAGAATTTAAAATACGTTGTAAAAATACTCAACCTTTGCTTTATGTGCACTAAAAATTTGTGACAATTTTTGAGTTAGTTTTATAAACTAAATTTGTATGAAGATTATTTTAAAATGTTTTGGTTCATTATTAAATCTGGAGTCTAATAAACCACTTGAAAATTTCTAAATATATTGAATGACCAAACTTGTTTTATTCCTTAAAAATACTTCTGTTCTTAAATAGTTCTGTCGAAAAAGCTTTTACTTCGAATTGAGTTTCGTACTGTGACACTTTTTTCACTAATGAAATTTTGAATTTTTGTCCCACTCTTTCGGATTTAAAATCCGTTATTCAATTTGGAGAAATGAAAAAAAAAACTCGCCGTTCGGGTCGTATTTCAAAACAGCTGATTTTACACCCTTGTATCACAAATAACTATTTTATTCGGAATACGTATAATGCTTATTTTCTCTTTACAGTGTGACGAATGCGGGAAGCAGTTTAGGCTCGAATCAACATTGAAGTACCATAAGTTGACCCACGGTGATATTCGTACCCAAAAATGCACAATTTGTGGCTTGGAATTGCGAACAGCACATCATCTGAAGCGGCACATGATGACCCATAGTGGAGAAAAACCGCACTCTTGTCCCGTTTGCAATCAGAAGTTTGCATGTTTGTTCAATATGAAGGTTCATCTTAAAACACACGACGGCGTAGCACCAATTAGAAAGAAACACCAATGCAATATATGTTTAAAAGAATTTCCTAGGAAAATTAAACTTAATGAACATCTGGCATTGGCACATCAAACTGTTGTGGAACCTGAAAACGTTGAAGATAAAGAATAAGAACATTATTGGTAAGAATTAGAATTATTTGTATTATATCTCAATTAAAGGGATATCGTGATTGGGTTATGACATTAAGTTCCATATACCTAACTAGTTTATTTAAACGAAACTTATTAAAAATTTCAAATAGATGTTTTGATTTATGAATTATTTTTCCGAAATTATATATTTTTAAGTAAATATTAAAGGAAGTACTACCAAATAACTAAAAGAGGACATTTTTTCAATTTATTCGGTTGAACGGTATATTCAATAATAAATGGTTGCTGTGTTGTACGCATCCAATTTTGGCATTTGATTTGTTTACAATTTTTGTTATGGAAATAATTGAAATGGCTAAAATGAAGTGTTTTATATGTAAAACATCGCTGACCGTAGACAAGAACGATAATTTGAACAGTATCACAGAGTATTCAAATACCCCAATTAAAAAATTCATTCCCCATCATTTAAATTACAATTTGTTAAATGAAAAATTATCTGGAATCTGTTATTTGTGCCTGGAAGATGTAAATATTCTGGACCTCTACTTTCATAAGTTCGAAAATCTTAAGAAAGCTCTCTTAATTAAAATTAATTCCATTCCAAAAGAGAAAGAAATAAAACAAGATAAACTCAAATATAAGAATGAACACTCTCCCTGTGAAATCATCCAAGAAAAGGAAAGAAATGTAGGAAAACCATTGATTCAGGAATTCTCTGAAGAAACCAAAGAGTTTAAAACTACAAAAGAAGATGTTGATACTGAAGCTGAAAAAAGCTACAAATGCCCATTGTGCAAAAAGGGTTTTTATTATACAAGTATGTTGAAAAGGCATTTAAAAATGACCCATGGAAACGACACATTGGATTGTTGCATTTGTGGGGCTACAAATAAGAATAAATTAGCTCTTAGCAATCATTATAATAAGCATATCGGTAAAATAGGAATAGAATGTGAAATTTGTGGTAAAAAGTTTACGCAAAAAAGAACTCTATTGAATCATATGGTGGAACATAGAGAGAAAAAGGAAAAGGTATTGATTAATAATTTATATTTTCAATAAACTTATTGATTTCCCTACACAATTGCAAAATTTAAGAGTAATTATTTGTAATTATTTAGCCGATTAAATTATATAATAATTTTATTTTATAAATATGTACATTTATTCATTATTAGAATTGACGTCAATTTAATAAGTATAATATTTGTAATAAACCCGGTAGAAGGGCAAGGCAAGTGCCAAATTTCATACAAATCAGCCAAAACACCATTTCATCTTTTTTCTTTTCATCCATTCTTTTTGTTCGTTTGTTTGTGACTGGAATTATTTCATAGTCTAATTCAAAATCAATCTTAGTAACCAACGTGCATTCACAGAAATGACAAATTATACATTTGTTTACAACAAAATGTCAAAGGTCATTTGATTTTCAAATTGAAATATTGTCCTTAAAATATTATTGAAACAGGATGCTCAAAATGTGTCCTTAATAAAATAATGGCAGTCATCAGATTTTTAGTGGACCTTATTTGAAGTTTTATAAAATTTTTAATTTAAAATCATTGATTTATGTTATGGTATTGATTTCAAGTAAAATATACTTAAAATTTTAGAGAATTTCCATTACTTGCAGCAAAAAAATTGCCGTTTCTTCTTAATATTTAAAATATTAACAATAATATTTTGTTATTCTATTNTAGTGGACCTTATTTGAAGTTTTATAAAATTTTTAATTTAAAATCATTGATTTATGTTATGGTATTGATTTCAAGTAAAATATACTTAAAATTTTAGAGAATTTCCATTACTTGCAGCAAAAAAATTGCCGTTTCTTCTTAATATTTAAAATATTAACAATAATATTTTGTTATTCTATTTCCTGTTTTATTATCATATTGTTTTGTAGATATTCTTGTTCTCTGATATAAAGTTATTCAAATGTTTTACTTTTATTTTAGGAAGTCAAGTCTACAACTATAAATGAAAAGGAAGAAGCTCCAAAAACCTTTGATTGTTCTCAATGTGACAAAACTTTCACTTTGATATCTTTGTACAAAAGACATTTAAGGAATACTCATGGAAAGAAGACATTCTTTTGCAATGTGTGTAATGTTACGCTGAAATCGCGAGCAAGTTTATACCACCATAATTACAAACATAGTGGAAGTACAGAGTTCCAGTGTAAAATCTGCGGGAAGAATTACACTCAGAAAGTGGGATTAACCAAGCACATGGTTAACCACACAGGAGAAGTTAAATATCAGGTACTATTTGATTTTACTACATTTTGAAAATGCAAATATGTAATAGGATTTTAAATAATTTTGAAAACAAAGATTATATCTTAACATTATTTTATGTTGCGTAATGTGCCACTTTTTTCACTAGTACTTGTTCTGAAACGAATGTCAAATTTTAATTTATTTTTTTTAGTGTGACGAATGTGGAAGGCAATTCAAACACGAGTGTACATTTAAGTACCACAAGGCGACTCATGGAAACGTTCGGACAAAGAAGTGTCCTATTTGTGGCGTTGAAATGCGGATAAATTCCCAATTGAAGCGGCACATGATGACGCACACCGGAGAAAAACCGCACGCTTGTCCAGTTTGCGACCGGAAATTCGCCTGTTTGTACAATATGAAAGTTCATTTGAAATCTCACGATGGAATCAAGCCAGTCAGGAAGAAACATCAGTGCAACATTTGCTTGAAAGAATTCCCAAGGAAAGTTAATCTGAACACCCATCTACACCTTTTCACACTGCAATATTCA
>JXOV01003978.1:4095-16154 GCA_001014945.1 Clogmia albipunctata
ATTAGTATTGGTTTTGTGTACAAATATAATTTTCATATTATTATTTCTTTACGTTGTCTTTCTACAGGATTTAGCAATATTATCATATACCTACTAACTAATTAGAAGGCTTACTAATCAAATGGGAATAACTTTGGTATAGCATTTTACTAATTATGTCTGACTTGATCTAACTTATTGCTATAGTAATTTCTTTAAATAATCTGAGGAGCGAGGGCAGTATAGGTCTGGCAACTTTACCGGATCGGTTTAATGCTATAAATACAAACAGTTAGTATGAACTACCAGCTCTTTCGGGTTTATAGCAACCAAGATACTTTGTGAGGGTGTTTACTCCCTGCACTGATACTCAGGTGTTGAAATTGGATAATGTATAACCTCAGCATTCTATAATTTGGACTTGAATAAAATCCCCAATGAATTTTAAATTATGAAAGTGAAAACAAAGATAATTTATCTAATTAAAACAATTAAAGAATAATTTAAACAATTCTTTACCTAATCTCCAAATGCAAAGACCTATTAAAGTCATTCAAATACCAAAAGATAAATTATTCATTTCATTGAAATATAACGCGAAAAGTTAATAGCATTTGCATTTTAAATGAAAATTCGTTTAATGCAAATGGAGCCCAAAGTTCAATCTATAAATGAAGTTAATTAAATCAATTGAATTTACCAGGCTTTGGATCCATTTAAGACGTATTTGTCGCCTTTTAAAACTGCCGTCGTTGAAGCAGCACCCGCATCTGATCCATTTCCAGGTTCTGACAGAGCAAATGAGGCAATTTTTTGGCCATTAGTGTACGGAGTGACGAACTTCTCTTTTTGCTCTTTGTTTCCATAAGCTAAAATTGAGCCCAAGTAAAGGTTATTGACTGACATGATCACACCAGCTGAAGCACAGCCCCTGGAGATCTCCTCCATGGCAATGGCATATGCTAAATAGTCCAGTCCAGCTCCTCCCAACTCTTCAGGAGTCGTAATTCCCATCAGTCCCAATTCTCCCATTTTCTTGATCTGTTCCTCTGGATAGAGGTGCTCTCTATCAGTCTTTGCCGCAGATGGCTTCAATTCGTTATCAGCAAAGTCTCGGCAGGTCTTTTGGAGCATTTGGTGGGTCTCCGAGAGCGCTGATAAGCTCGCAATGTTTCTGTTTTTGATAGCATTATATCCTAAAATTGGAACAACAATTAGGGTTTTATTAATATTAATAGATTATCATACAAACCCAGGTTTAATAGCCCTTTTCTAAGGAACATTTTGGTAGTTCTAAATTGACGAAATAAAAGAAAATAAACTAAATAAACCTAAAAAAATAAATGCAAATGTTCCGGCCTTTTGACACTTATCTGACAACGTTATAATTCATTCACAATACAATAAAAGCCACTTAACCCTTCGCGGGGTTTTAAGGTATGGTAATTGGATTCGTCAAAGATGGAAAATTTATATAAAAATCAATTTTATTATGTTCCGATTATATTAATTAATTACGATTTCCAGGCTTAGAAACTGGTTTTAAGAATTTTGTATATTTCCATTTTCTTAAAATATTACAAAGTTTAACTACATTTAAAAATGCTATTTATTGCAATAGAAATTTTAAATTCCAACCATTCCTAATCATCGATTCTTCGGTTGTACTACGAATAAAATGTTCGAGTTGTGTTGTATAAAATTGGAAGAAAATAGGTAATTGCGATACATGGGTGTAAAATGAGCCATTTTTCAACGAGGAAATGAGTGTGAAATACGATACCTTAGTCGAGTTTTTATCGTTTCCGAGTTAAAAAACGGATTTTACAAGCAGGACACCTATTTTGCACTTTCCTAAAAAATTATTAATAAATCTAATTAAAATTCTATTTGGCGTTACAACGGTTATTACTTGAACGCTTTTCGGGTACGAATTGACCGTTATAACGGCCTGGATTAAAAATTGTACAGTTTTTCAAATTGGCACCGAAATTTTGACTTTTAAATAAATTTAATTGTAGATTATGACTTTCTTTTTCACAATTAAAATAAAAAATCAAAATTTGCACTAGTCTAAAAAAAGTTTCGCATTATAAAACTCAAATCGATGGCGAAAAGCTAATCTTTTGATACGAAAAAGCAAAAATTCCTTTATTTACATTTGTCCGTTAAACACAAAAGGCATATCATCGATAAGGTTCTCCCTCATTCCATTGGCACTAACAAAATTATGAGTATGTTTGAGACTGTTAGTTTGCTGAATTTCACCTCTTACACCTTATTTGAAAATTTTACGATTTTCCTTTGAACTCCTGTAAGTATAAAGGGCAAGTATCTATCGAAAAAGATGCTTTTCTTGAAAAATAAAAAGAAAGGTTTGTTAACCTTTATTGTATTTTTTCAAAACCTTGACCAGCACATTTTAATTGACTAAACAAGAAACTCTAACTACGAAATTATAAGATCCAATTTAAAGATCATTACAAATTAAATATAAAGTAAAATTAAGTTAAAGTCAATATTCTGATTATTGGAAAAGCTTTCTTCTATTACAACTCAACAACCGTTATCGGTCTAGGTGTACCCAAATGTTTTCAAGTAATCAAAGTTTTCAAATGCCCTACCTATATTCATTTTCCAATCTTTCACAACTTCCATCTGTATACATTCAATGAATGGCAGCAAATTATTAGTATTAGAAAGATTCGGTTTTATTTCTTCGATTCAATGCATTCCATCCCAACCTGCCTGGTCGAACAAAAAGCATTGATGATGCTAATTGTTCGACAGTTGAGGCCGGAGTATTATTTGTTGTTAAATATATTTTAAACAAATATTAATCACAGAATGTTATTATTGAAAACGTGTAATGAAATTGGAAAATCAATTTTATTTAATATATTTATATAAAATATATACCAATTATAAATCGTTCTAAGGAACATACTAATGTATAAAGTTGTACAATAATATAAAACAGCCCTTTTTGATATTTAATAACAGTTAACGTAAAAAAAACTTGTTTTACAAACAAATAAAAAAAATATTGCACCCTATTTTCCCATTTTGTACCATATTTTGAATAATAAAAATATCAGTCTTTAAAAATCAATGAATTTAAGACATTTCCTTGATGACTTGTCCTGCAATCACAAGTCGTTGAATCTCTGAAGTGCCTTCATAAATCTCTGTAATTCGAGCATCTCTGTAGTGGCGTTCTGCTGGCATATCAGACACGTATCCCATTCCTCCGAGGATCTGAATGCACTGATGAGAAACGAACGTCGCAGCCTCAGAAGCTGCTAACTTTGCCATTGCTGATTCTTTTGTGAAGGGCTGGTGATGATCTTTCAGATAAGCAGCTCTCCAAGTTAAAAGTCTCGCCGCTTCCAATCTCATAGACATATCGGCTATTTTCATTTGAATCGCTTGCAATTTGGAAATGGTTTTTCCGAAAGCAATTCTCTTTTGGGAATAATCAACTGTCAATTCCAAAGCTGCTTGACCGATTCCCAGAGCCTGACCAGCAATTCCAATTCGACCACCATCAAGTGTTTTCATAGCCATTTTAAATCCATTTCCAGGCTCTCCAAGAATATTCTCTTTTGGAATTGTACAGTCTTCAAAAGTCAAACCACAAGTCGATGAACCATGGATTCCCATTTTCTCCTCCTTTTTGCCAACAATAAATCCTGGTGTTTCCTTTGGAACAAGGAAGGCGGAAATTCCTTTATGTTTTAGACTCTTATCAGTTGTAGCAAAGACAACTGCAGCTCCAGCTTCGACGGCATTTGAGATCCTAAAATTTTTAAACCCAATTAAAACTTAATTTGTTAAATAAATATAACAATAAACTTGATTATTTTATAAATGACATTTATACAATCCTCGGTCGAACAACCCCTGATCATACGATCCCATCCTCAAACTCACCAATTGGAATCTAAGAGAATGCTAAGAGACTCTTATAACACCCTGATAAACCTCGATCAGGAATGTGTTTCAAATGGATGAAGGAGGGAGACAAGCCATATCAGGCAGGTTGATAATCGATGTCTTAAGAAGACCAATAATCGATTATAGAAGTTCCTTGTATGACTGTGACATTTGATATTTAGATTTTTCTAAAAATATTCTGTAATAAATCGATGCATTTTTTCTGTAGTAGATGGTATAGAAAATAAATAATGGGACTATTGTAATGTAATGTACAATAGGACCAAACAACCCATGACTGAGTTATAGCCCTCACTCATATATATATAAATACATATGAATGATCACCGGACCGTTGCACCATCGTGATTCCTTGTGGTGATGGGTGTCGCCCTAACTCACATAATTATCTCCAAGCAACCTTTGAAATTTGTGTTCCTAGAAGAAAATTCTTCTCCAATTTTCGAACAAAAAGACGAAACCAAACAGTATCCCTAATATACCAAACGATACACTTCACTTTTATCTATCTACGAACAAAAATTTTTCTAATATTTATCAAATTTTACAATCTCAACAATTAATTTAAATTCCGTTTGATAAAAATTAAACTGTCACTAAACGCAGAGCCTGCTCCTTCCCAATGGGACTATTGCATTAAATAATTTACATTAATTTAGACAGTGTATGTGCTGATTGGTAATTTTAGTAGTGGCATTAATTTGCCGAGAAATAACTGAATTTATAAAATATACATATAAAATATTTGTTTGTTTTTATAATATTAGGTGATTAGAATGCTATTCCAATAAATTCAAGGATTTATCTAATATAATATACAAAACTCTCGTGTCATGGTGTTTGACTACGTCGTATTCCGAAACTACTTCACTGATTTTAATGAAATTTTGTGAGGGTATGAAATTGGACCAGCAAAAGGTCAACATTGATTTTTTACACTCCCAAATACTAAGGGCGAGCCACCCCAATTTTTTTCTAACTTTTTTTTTTTATTATGAATTCAGAATTCAAATATACAAAAAATTTACACTTCTATATGGTAAGGCTGAGCTAAGACTAAATTGGAAATGAACTGTTATTATTTTGTTTGCTTTTTAATTTAGACTGTGTTTTTAACCTGATTATTTTTTCTCCTCGGAAGCCTGTTTGTTTAGGAACCAGATATAGAATTAATCTGATTTTTTTGGGTTGGCAACAAAGTTGATAATTTTTTTGTAATTAACAAAACCCCAGAACTCTTTTGTTTTGTATAATTATCACATGAAATGAATTTTCTATAAAACAAAAGAGGGAGAAAATTGTTTTCCATGTTGGTTATGTATTAAAAGATTGTAATATTTTTTAATAATTAAATTGAATAAAGTTATATAAATAAATAATCTATAATTAGTACAATATGTGCTAAATTCCTATTATATTAGTTTAAAAATTTAGAGAAGTTATATTTTTTGCTAAAACTCGCTAAAAATTTCTAGGCTGTACCTAATCAAATTAGTATTTCTGTGGTAAAGTATTTTCAGTATAATTACACGCAAAATTATTTCGACAAAGACTTGAGATAAGAAAGTGGAGATTTAGTTATCTACTTCAAACATTTAATAAACAATACATCGCGAAATTAATGTCATTTGCATTTTAAATGGAATTTCGTATAATGAAATTGGAGCAATAAATTCAAATTCAACCTTGGTTATGAAATGAAATTAATTAAATCAATTGAATTTACCAAGCTTTGGATCCATTCAAGACGTATTTGTCGCCTTTTAAAACTGCCATCGTTGAAGCAGCACCCGCATCTGAACCATTTCCAGGTTCTGACAAGGCAAATGCGGCAACTTTATGTCCTGTAGTGTAAGGAGTGACGAATTTTTCCTTTTGATCTTTGTTTCCAAAGGCCAAAATTAAATTCAAGTACAGGTTGTGGGTTGCCATAATCACTCCAGCTGAAACACAGCCCCTGGAGATCTCCTCCATGGCAATTGCATAAGCTAAATAGTCCAGTCCAGCTCCTCCCAACTCTTCAGGAGTCGTTACTCCCATCATTCCCAATTCTCCCATTTTCTTGATCTGTTCCTCTGGATAGAGGTGCTCTCTATCAGTCTTTGATGCAGATGGCTTCAATTCGTTATCAGCAAAGTCACGGCAGGTCTTTTGAAGCATCTGATGTGTCTCCGACAGCGCTGATAAGCTGGCAATGTTTCTGTTTTTGATAACATTATATCCTAAAATTAATAGAACGATTTAAGGTATTTAAGAAATCAATAGATTATTAGATATACCTAGGTTTAATAAGCTTTTTCTAAGGAACATTTTGGTGGTTTTAATGACAAAAAATAAAGAAAAATAAAAAATAATAAACTTTTAAAAATAATAAATGCAAACAACTTCGGCTTTTTGACAACTACTTGACAGCGTTGTCATCGCTGTCATTTTCTATTGTTTTCGAATCAGAGAAGAAAAATCGCGAGAAAGAAAATTCGCAGGAAAATGAAAAAGTGACGACGGCATGTGTGCGTAATTAAGACTGTGAAATTCCAACCATTCCTAATCATCGATTGTTCGGTGGTATTACGAAAATAGAATCCGATTAGAAGTGTAGTACAAATTGGTGTGATTCAAATTGGAAGAAAAATTCCTTTACGTTGGTTTGTGCGTTTTAAGTGGACAAACAGATGATTAATTGGCATTGAAGGTGGATACGAAATTGTGCAATAGGGTAGGAAGTGAGTGAAGGTGAAATGAGACTACTGCAGCAAAGGAAATAGCGACGAAATGTGTGCAATTTGGTGAGGAAAATTGACGCACTTTTATGTTGTCGAGAGTTTTTTTTTGTATTTTGTTTTATTTGTGGAGTACTTGTTGATGGGCTACTTGGTTCGTTCATATTTGTTGGTCATGAATTCACTTTGGAGCGTGCCCAAAATTGGCCAGAGTATTATTATGAATTTGTGCCTGGAATTTTTAATGCGAAATTTCGTTGTTCAAGCAATCTTGATATTTGTATTTTTTTTCCGCTGGGGAGTTTTGAGTCTTTCTTCCTCCAGTCCCAGCTCTCGGTACTTTTGTAATTGAAACTTCAATGAACAATCGCACGAAAATGGAACAATTATTATTCAAATGTGCCCAAAACGTGATCTCTTGGAGTTTTTAACTCGATACCCACACTAGAAACAGGAATTCTGATTGGGTGAATAATAAAGTTTTCTGCAAAATTTTAATGCAATAGTTTCTACATTTTTTTAAACATTTGTTTTATACCAATGTAAAAGTCTAAATTTGATTTATAATAACTATTATCGAATCTTTTAAACATTATTTTATATGATATTACATTGGCTAAACTTGTTGATATATTTTAATCTTTCAATGAAAGTACAAAGAGCAAAAAATGGAATGTTTCGATAAATAAAATATTTGAAGTTTCTAAGATAAAAAATCGACCATTAGTTATTATTATAGATTCGTAACGTTGGTTGAATTGTTTATTAGCCTATGTAAAATGTGTTTTAATAAATTATGCATATATTTAAAATTATCAGATACACGTGCTAAAACCGGTAGAAGAACCAAGACCAAATTTCACATAAATTAGTATGGTCAGAAAATCCTTTCTTTTCGTTCTTTTTTAAATGTGTTCGTGACTGAAAATTTTATAGTCCAATTAAAACTCAATCTTAGTAACCAACTTGCTTCATTCATTGTCAGTAAAATACGATTGTGTGCTGAAGATGTGTCCTTAATAAAAATAATAGCAGTTATTAGAAACTTCTTTAAATTTGAATTTAAAAAAAAATTAAATGTTTAATTTGTTTGATTTAACTATTGATTTGTCTAATAGTATTTGTGCCGTCTAAAATATAACTGAAATTTCCTTGTTTTCTTCTTTCGGACGTCGGTTTATTTATTCAAAGTTCGCGTCCCGTCTTTCCGCCCTTCAATCAAATCCTTAACAAAAGAATCTATCGTTAGGACGGGATGTCATGGCGGCGAGTTCTTAATTTCAAATATTAGTTAATTTTTTAAGTAGATGATATAAATTTGATAAAATGAAGTGAGTTAATCAGTTTCATTTCACTTGTTTTTTAAATTCCTAAAATAGATTTTTATTATAAAAGAATGCGAATTAATTTGGTCAACAATACAAGTTATAATTTTTCCGCTAAAATTGTATCAACAATATTACTTTTTCCCACACATTAATAGTACAGCTGAATGATGCTTTTTAATAATAATGCTATTAAACTTCCCCTTTGATACCACTTGTGATAAATTTTAATTGTCAGAGTCAATTGAATCATTTCTGATATGTACTATCGTTATATTCACTAATAAAATTAATTTAATTGCAACAAACTGCCACTGCTTCTTTTTATTAGATTAAAAATGTAAATTTCTTTTATTTATTAAAAATAAGATAAAACAATGAATTTTCTAATGATGATCGTATTTTAATTTTTAACACTTATGTAGTTTATTTATTATTTTGTTTATTATAATATCAATTTTTAATATAATATTATATTAGTGATTAAATGGTGATAAATCTTTCTTTGTGAATTATTTCGTTACCACTAAAATAGATTGTATCCAAACCTAGTGCTAGAACCCTGAAAATGGAGCGTAGATAAATCAAATAATTATTATATACAAATTTATCAACACGGAATCTCGCCTTTTAAGGAGGATTTTGGCCAGTCATAGCCTTAAAGAATCCGAAGATGATTAGTCTAAAATAGATTGTGTCATAACTATAAAAATATATTAATTGGGGTTCGCCGTCCTAACTTCCGTCCTGTGTCAATATCATACAAATTTTCCAAGACGATAGTCGGGCCATACAAAAAAAGACAGGACGTTCCCATCTCTCTCGACTTGTCTTTTTATATAACTTTGTGACTGCATAATTTTCTAGTAAATTCCCTTCTCGTGTACATAGTGAGTGACTATTATTAATTTATTTATTACTGGAAAATTTAAGATCAAAATAAATAAAACAATTTTTAAAATAAATTAATAGTAGCCAACCATGGAAAATAAAATTTGTGCCAAACCGCCTAGAACGGTAAAGAAATGTTTGTTATATTTTTACACGACACAAATAATACTTTAAAGAACTAAAATTTAAAATTTAAATTTTTTGTAAAACTCAAATTTTAAGAAGTTTCACTAGAAAATCTGCAAACTGCCATTATTTTGAAGACATATCTATAGAATTATGTGTGCTCATTATTTTAATGACAAAATTTTAAAATTCATTTGCGAAATGTCAAATAAAAAATTCAAAAACTACAACCAGATGCAGAACATGACGTTTTAGAAGAAAGAGTCACAAACACATTTAAAAAAAGAGCGGTTCGAATTAAAGTCGTTCTTGGGACCCTAGTAATTTGTATGAATTGCGATTATGATCTGTGTGTCTTCAGTGAGCCCTTCAATTTTTTGGACATATCTTTCGAAGACCGAACGAAAGCTTAGAACGTCTAATTGTTACTGGTGACATAGAGGGAGTGAGATTGAGAGGTCGCTGCCCTTTTAGATGGTCTCAAATTAAAAACATAATAGAATCATTTTACACCACATTACGAGAGGCAGAAGGCCGAGATAAATAGAAAATTATAATTGAAAGAACATGATATATCACGATCCCCAGTCATGGGGAAAACGACTAGAAAGAGAGAGTATATGTAAAAAAAAATTCGAATTATCCATAAAATGCCCATGCCTTTACTGCCATGGTGTACGGTGCATAACGAATGTATATTGTTTTATTTCTGTTAATTTTCAAATTTAATTTATTTGAATATTTTGTTTTAAATACATATGTACTCAACATGAATAAATTGAAATGCTCTATAAGGTCATTCAAAACACAATTATAATAACATCCTATTGAGGACCACAAATATATTCTACTACACACTCGGAGAAACGATAACGTTTCAATAATAATAATAGTTAAGAGAATTTATAAAGCTACCGGCCTCATAGCCGATGTGGTAACGCATCCGGATGCCTCTTCGGAGGCCATGGATTCGATCCCTAGGCCTTTTTCAACTGGTCTAGGTGCTATTTATTAACTAAAAATACACTGAAAACAAAATCACTGAAATGACGAAAACCCGTTGGTTAAGGTCGAGACCCCCATGTTCCTTACAGGAATTGAAAGGGAAAATTTAAAAAGCTTATGAGAAAGAGTATTTAGAAAATCTTTTTTAATTTACAGAATAAATGAATTGTGATGTTATTTTTAACCTGACCCAATACCCCGACGACAGTGAACCGAAAGAATGATCAAAACCACCTGAAATGCCGGTTTGTTTATTTTTGGGGCTTTAATTGGGGGAAGTGAGAACGATGCGATGCGATAATTAAACGAAAAGCCAGATTTAATTGTTTTGTAATTTTTAATTTACACTGAATGGGAGGACGGCAAAAAGGGGAATGACTGAAGAATTGCTGAAGATTTCTCAGGTTGTTCTGTAAAAGTCCAAAGCCGGGCGCCCGTCATTGATTGATAAGATAACAAGTGCCTGTTTTGATGACATTTATCATCCATCTCTCTCTCTCCTATCTGTTTGTTTCTGGATTTTGATTGTGAATTGGCGAAATTGCGCTCAGCTATAATTAGGGGAGCTCTCACTTTCAAGTATTTCCGGTGATTTATGCCGGAGAATTGCACTTTGGAATAACAATGAGTGAGGAAAAAGACTCTTCAACCCAATTTTCAATTATAGTTTGTTAGTTACCGTGACATAATTTCACGATAAGCCCGAATTACGTTTGGCAATATTTATTAAATTTTTTACCCTCGTTATCTATGCTCATTAAAGTTTTAGGTGATGGGTAAAGCTAGGCTGTTCTGGCGGAGCGGAGTATTGAAATGGTCCCATTAAAAATTCAAAGTCGACCGTGAAGACAGCAGAAATGGATTAAATGACGCAAATTATAAATGTGATTGATGGGAATTTCAAGTTCTAAATGCTGCCGGTTTTAATCGATGATTCTCCTTCGTTCTGTACGAATTTTATTCTAATGTTTGTCTCAAAATTGTTGATTATTTGAGATTCAAACTAATTTTAGAAAGAGATTAGTTTGTTTTATTTAGATTTGTATTCGGTTATTTTTAAATTCTTGTTTTGAAAGATTAAAGAACTTAAACTTTTACTAAGACCTTTACTGAAATCTTTTACGACAATCAGTATTTAGTCGTTACTAATTAATATTTGTGCAAAAAAATAAACTAAAAATAATGTCCACGACTTTAACTATCCAACAGTTGTAATTGTTCGACGGACAGGATTTCAAAGATTGAATATGACGCACAAATGCGGAACAATATCTGGATCATTCAGTTAATATTTTGCTGTTGATGTAAAATACGAGATAGATATTAAAGAGAGCTAAATAAAAGGTCTCGTTTATGGTAATTGACCTTTTACTGGTCAAAAAAGGGTTGGAGTGACATTTAAGAAGTTGTTTGGAGTTCTATTATAAATTTCATTTTTTAAATTTTATAAATATAGTATTTATTTCAGCTTTAGAATATTTTAACATTGTATTAACTCTTTTTTTTAATAATTTAGTTCAGGATTTGAATTTTTAATTTTATAAAGTCATGGTCGTGGGATCCATTTGAGTTAGTCCGATTCAAAATGATCACAGCACATCTTTATTGTGTTGACTATACTCTTAAAGTTAAGAAATTTACACCATTTCTTTATTTTTTAAGGAAAAATTATTATTATTTCCACATTTCGACTCTAATCAACTTTCTTTAATTCTTTTAACATCACATCAATATTATTTTAGATGCTTATTACAGGTACTTAATTACTTTAAAAGTCTTTTTTCACTCAGTTAAAAGTAATTTTCTCCAATCACTCAAACCTAAGAAGTTCGACATTTCGCAGATGACGTCATCGACGAAATTTCAAGCCACAGTCGTTTACCATAGTCATTGTTGTTGTAAACAAATAATCGGGATGACTTCTGTGTTGAGCGACTTTGGTTCAAACCAACGCTATCTTAACAATAAGGTTATCCTGATCTGTGGTGGTAGTAGTTGTGGATACGTCATCGACTCTGCTGTATGCAAGGAAATTAATGATAATTTTATGACAAAA
>JXOV01003979.1:0-35552 GCA_001014945.1 Clogmia albipunctata
AAATAAATAACAAAAATCCATAATTTTGGTAAACATTATTAACTTAATTTGTTTAATTTGAACCTAATTAAAAGACGTTATGTGTAAATATTTTAGTGAAGGCGTCTGGTTGGTGANTGAAAATACATATGTATAAAAGTAAACATAATATATTAACTTAGCATCTGGAAAATTATATATAAATAAATAACAAAAATCCATAATTTTGGTAAACATTATTAACTTAATTTGTTTAATTTGAACCTAATTAAAAGACGTTATGTGTAAATATTTTAGTGAAGGCGTCTGGTTGGTGAATTTAGATGTCCGTAAGACCTGGGAATGCCTAAAGGCACGGTATTTTTGGGAAGCTGTAAAATCTACAATTATTGCATTTTTTAATATTTTTTTTCGGATTCGTGCTTCTAAAAATTTTCTTTATCTACGGTAATTTTCTTATTTGAATAAAAAATCTGGGCATTACAGGGTTAATATGTAATAAGGAGACCTTTAAATAAGAAAATATTTTCAAGTCTTGACAATACATGCTTTTAGATTAAAAATGGGAATATTTATAAGACGAATCTTTTGGAAAAAAGACGTATTTGAATTATAATAATTGTAAGAAATACATAAGACCTTCTTAAATTATTTAACCGTTTGGTACAAATGTAGGTCTAGTAGCCCAAACTTTGAATGTATGTAGTTAGGAAAGAAATTAATATTTTTATTTAAATCTTGATGGAAATAACAATCGTATTCTTCCCGAATTCACATTTACGAAAGAAAATCTTAAAAAATAACTGAAAATGTAAGCGATTTCTACAAAAGAATTACTACAACTTATGTTATTGTTGAAACATATTAAAAAAAATCGATAACTCCAAAAATTGAATGTAACAAATATCATTATATTATTCATTATAAAATTGTTTTAAACATTTTTGTGGTAAAATTTTAAAATAAAATTAAAAAGCATTTTTTTCTTGTTTAAATCGATAATTAAATTTACTAACTTCTTATATTTTATCTGAAATTTCTTAATCATTTTTCATTATATTATATATGATTGTATGTTATTGTGAATTAAAATATGCTTTAGAGTCTTAAACTTTTCCAATACTTAATCAATCCATTTATTTATTATTATCTTGTTAAAATTTTTAAAAGAATTTCAATGTTCAGTAAATAATCCAATAAATTCTAAAAACTTCTTACCCGCTGCGAATCCTGGGCAAACCCGCTAGGCAGGTAATGCTTTTGGATAAGATTTGGTGCTAACAATTGCCTGCAAAGAGAGAAAGAGAAAAAGAAACCAGGTTAATGATTAATATTTCGACTACGTAAAATAAAGGAAGAAAAATCTCATTTTTATGAAAGTGGGTGAAGAGAGGAAAAAAGGAGCGGAGTGAAATCCCTTAATCATTGACCTTAACGACTGTGACACAATTTGGGAACGGAGATCAGCTGATGTCGTAATATCTGTCACTCACTTTAACGGTTCTTTAAAACCGCGAAACAGACACGAAAAGTGCCACATTGGCGAAATTATTCATTTTCGGCTGACTGTCCCAAAAGTGGAGCAACTTTTCCGCTTTTCCCTCCCTTCCCTACCCACCACCTCCCTTTTCTGGTTTGTTTCTGTTCGTTATATATCATTTAATCAGAATTAAGGGACTTTTTCTTAAGCAGATACGGATTGTCCTGGTTTCATTAACATTTTCCGCTGGCTTTGTGCAGAATATTATTCCCTCCTCCATCCAGTCCCTAATTTCGCCGTGATTTTTCGAATTACCATAAAGTTGAAATGCAATAAAAATTCCGGACCGAAAAAATTACAATTTTCGAATTCCTGAGATCTGGATCAAGGATGAGGATGAGTTTGAGGGCAGTGCACAATCGGCAAATTTTGATGTATAAGAGTAGTTTATGAAGCCTAATATAAATACGTTTAAAAATTAAACAACAATTAATTGGCTGAAAACGCCTTAATTTGACAAACTTTCTTCTTTCATTGAGTATAATTCTTCAACTTTTTTAAACGTAATTCCTCTTGTTAGGATTCTGTTTATCTATTTTCCATTAATTAAATTCAACCAGTCTAGGTGGTATAAATAAACTAATTAGACACTGACAAGTCAAACCCGTTGTTTGAGTTTTAAATTTCCATGTACCTTACTGAAATTGAAAGAGAAATTAATTCTCTATTAAAGTTAATAAACACTCGAGTCTCGATAATTTGAACCTTCAAGGAACCTTTAAGATACTTCGAATTATCGAGAGTTTTAACTATCAAGCGGTTCCATTGCTGCTGCTCAGACTGTTCAGTAACTTTTTCTAAGGGAAATGTACCTTTTGCTGAAACAACAAATTCTCAACTTCAAATAGTCGAGTGTTATACGCCGATGAGTTAGCATTACTGCGAGGGTTTGGTAAGAACAGAGATTTTTTCCTTAGAATTCTTCTACGGCTCAAAAACCGTTACCGATCTAGGTCTAACCAATTGGTTTAACGTAATCAAGCTTAATAAATACCCTATCTATTCTTTTGCCAATATTATTTGTTTTTACGAAACATTATTTGTTATGATTAGCACCATGCGCAAATGATTCTATACAAAGCATATTTATTGATAGGTTTTGCACCCGAAACAGAACACATATTCTACGAAGAAGACCCTCCCTTTCACTCTTTCATCTGTATCCGTTCAATGAACGGCAGCAAATTACTAGTATTAGAAAGATGCTCTTATCTTTTCGATTCTATGCATTCCATCCAAGCTTTTGAAAAGCTCTCCGCTCGAATGAATAGCATTGACGATGCTGGTTGTTCGATGGTTGGGTCGGATTAGAGCACAATATTCATTCAATTATGTTCGAAATATCATTAGATTTTGTAGGGACCTCGTCAGAGGTTCAAATTATAGAAGGTTTGAATTATCGAGAATCTACTGTGTTTTGGGTTTCTATAGTTTTTCTCTTTTTATATTGTTTGAATATATGGTATGTTCTTTTATAGAAATTGTATTGGTCTGAAAAAGTATAATCTATGAAGCCTTACACATAAAAGAAGGAGTGAAATAATTCACTGAGGTAGTTAGTTTTGAATTTTATTTATATTTTTGTTCCTTTGGCCATTTTCCTTCCTTTGCGATATATTTAAAATTAAAATTATATTAAAATAAGAAATTAAGTCGTTGTCGTTTTGAAATATGTACAAATAATGGAATAACGGAAAAATAAATTCAAAAATAAAGATGTCCTATTATGGTCATAATCAGTGTTAGAATTATACGATTCATATCAGAATGTACAATTCCTTTTCCTGATTACAATTTTAAAAAGGACGGTACTGATAATAACTATTAGTAACGGAAGAAATTATGAATAGGGAAACATTATAAAATATGCTTTTCTTACCCTCAGATATATGAAATATCAATTAATATAAAAAATCATTTTTCATTCTACATTACTTTAAGTAGTCTTAATCTTTTCATGATTATTTGTTGTTTTTTAGTGTATTAGTAGTCAATTAAAAGCACGTGAAGTAATATATAATATTTTGTTCAAAATTCAAACTTGATAATAAAAAAGATTGATTTTTTTCAAATTTGGTACAAATTTATAAAATGGATCTTATACCAATATTTTAAAAATTATTTAAAATTCATTTTTATATAAAAATTTAACTTTAATGCAAAGGATAATTGAATCTATTTCATAAGTTTTCTTAATTTTAATTTCTTTCAATTTCTGAAAATCGACCATGGTGCAACGCAATGGGAGCCATAGCCGACGATTCGAATTAAAAATAGGTGGTTGCCGGAATGATAATTTAATATTTAACTAAATGGTGGAAAAGTTTTTGGTGGCAGGGAAATAAATTGAGGAATTTGTTGGCCATCGTCGTTTTCGTCGTCAGTCCAGGATGATGAGTAGGAAGAGGAGGACAAGGAGAAGGACAACGAAAACGACGTCGACGATGATGATGGCGATATTAAGATTCAAATTATTCAAATTGTGGGGCAAATCTCCGCAAAATTCGAGAGCAGCTCGCCTCTCCGGAAGCACAGCAGTGCCTCCATCCCTCTCTTCTGGTCCATTTACAAGACCAGGCCAGTCCTCCATTAGACACCAGTTTCCATTATTCAACAATGACAATAAAATTTGATTTTTATGAACCGAAACTGTTCCTAATAATTCTCAGCTCGTTACCGGAATCCAAATCGGCCAAATAATCCTCATTCCCTGCCATTTTCCCATTCTCTTCTCTGCCTCAGCTCCTATTTTTGGACCAATTCCACTCCGGATGCCATTTGGAATTGAATGCAATGCCGGAGATAATTGGCTCACGATTGACTGGAAATCCTTCATTATTGGTGCACAAAAATTTATATAACAATCAACAAGGATAAGGGATTTGCAATCAATTTCAATAACAATTCCTAATTAGTTCCTGCCCATTTTGTTACGTCTAAGCAAAGATTGATGTTTTCAATAGAAAGCCATTGGAATTTATTGTAAACCCTTCCTGTAAATGGGCTTTGATTTTAATTACAAAATAATTAGAATTTTTTTATTGGTGTAAAACTGAAAATGAATAGATATTTTTTTCATATGTTCGTGTTTTAAAATATTTCAATTTTTTTTCTGGTGGACAATTAAGATATTTAACAATTGATAATGCAATCAATTTGGACTAGATATCATTGTCAAAAAAGGGTATTTTTCCAAAGGTTTTATATATATTTACATAAAATGCTAAAGGTTATCTTAAGCTCAAAAGTTTCCTTAATTATGTACAGTGTTAATTGAGGTTATAGCCGCACCCCTTTATTCTTGATATCTCGGGAACCAAAGAAGCCGGTCCTTCAAATTTACACACAGTATATCTCTTTATAGACTACAAATTATGGTCAAAGCAAATTTACAAATACTTGAATCGATTTTGCGAAATCGTGAAAAAACGAAAAACCGCAAATGCCGAATGGGTCAGCGTTATAGCCGCAATCCCTATTTCTCTTTATGGGGCATTATTTAAAAANGAAGCCGGTCCTTCAAATTTACACACAGTATATCTCTTTATAGACTACAAATTATGGTCAAAGCAAATTTACAAATACTTGAATCGATTTTGCGAAATCGTGAAAAAACGAAAAACCGCAAATGCCGAATGGGTCAGCGTTATAGCCGCAATCCCTATTTCTCTTTATGGGGCATTATTTAAAAAATTTATTGATTGGGGTAGTTAGAAAATCTGAAACATATCCAGAATTCCGAAAATTTGGGTTTCGATTTCATAGGAGGCTGGCAGAAGCTCACGTTGAAAGTCCAAAATTCCTATTTTTGAAAATCGAGAAAATAGTATAAAATATTTTCGAATTCAAGCAAAGGATGGCTATCGAAAACTAGGTTCATTGTGTATTGTGGTAAATAATATGTGCACAATAGGACAACTAATAAAGTCATAGTTACGGGCAATATTTTCTGACATAGCGGGATTTTAGGCCATTACGTTCTGTAGCTAACAAACGGCTTCACGTATCTTAGCCAAACCATATTAAAATAAAGATTATTGAACTTCCTACAAATCGTCCATACATTGATTTGAAATTGGACTGCTGGGTTCTAGTTATTTTGGCCTTAAAAATAATATTCAATTCGTTTTTAATTTAAGCCTATGATTGTTCCTTTTATAATATTATGCCCACTTTTTATAATAATATTGTTAGAAATTCCTTTTCACAATTTTATTTGGTGTTTTATTAAATTTTACTAATTTTACTATTCTTTTTTATTAATTTTTTCTCAGGCGGTACAATGTTAGCCGGGTCAACAATTTTTTTTTATAAAATGCCAAAGGCTCCTTAAGCTCCGAAATATTCCTATTCATAAAAATACGTAATTAAGTAGATTCTTGGTTTTGTATTTTGGGTTCGATCCCTGGGCGGGTAGGATTGATAGGATCCGTTTACAAGGGGTCTATATGCAACTTATTGACTTATAAAACAGTGACAATAAATAGTCATGAAAAGAAGATTGAGACTTCCCATGAACCTTATAGAAACTGAAATGGAAATCTATTTATTTTTTTTTCAAATTATGAAACAATTTAATTGATTAAAGTACTAATCTTATGATATCCAAAATTAATGAAAATTCTAGAATATTGTTCATTATCAACATTCTTTAAGATATTTCAATGTTATATACAAATATAACATGACTATGTCATAACGACCTTAAAATGTAAATCCTCTAACATTACAAGGATAATGCTTTTTGAGTTAATTTAATGAAGGGAAAAGAAGTTATTAGTGCTTATATATTATAACACTCAGATTAAATCAGCATTGTTAAAAAGATCCCTTCTTTATTGTCATAACCGGGTTTCATTGCCACTTGGAAGTTTTTTCAACACTGCTGGTCAGCTGAGGAGCGCAATCTTTGTCGATTAAATCGCCTCGTTTTTTTGGCATCCCATTTACAATTTTTCTGTTTGGCCCGGTAAAAGTTTAATTTAAATGAAAAACTTCAATCGAGATAGGAAAGTTGTTATCTACGAGGACAATAAAGGCCACCCCGAACAATCCTGAAGCACACACACACAATAAAGGGCCATTTGAAACATTTGCCTAAAAAATTGAGCTCTGGCAAATGGACAAAGGTTTTTTCAAGTGCGCACTCTAATCTGAATAAAAATAAAATTCATAATAATCACAATAAAGCCAGAGAGAGAGAGTTGGAAAGTACCCGAAAAAAAATGGGTAAGGGGATGGGGAAGTGTATTATTTTTACAATAGGTTTTGGGTTCGCAATATTCCATAATTGACTCATATGAAGAGCTCTTCCGAGGGTCGAATTGAGCCATTCAATTGCGTATAATCCGTTCCCTTTGGACTGTTTTACCTTTCCGTGTTATTGTGTTTCACTCCGGCTCTGGATTGGACTCGATTCGAGTCTATAAGGATTCCGGAAATGAGGAAAAAGCGAAGAAGAAATAGGCGCTGGAAAATCGGTCAAAGTTAGATTTGTTCCGCTCTTCGCTTTTTGACGAGTATATTTTAGTTTTCTGCTATTAGTTTTGGATTGCGTTTTTCCCCATTTTATTCTCCTCTTCATTCCCTCCTCCACTCCCCACCTCCTCCCTTTTGACCTTTACTTTTGAGCCATCAAATCGGCTCATTTAATTTAAATATTTCGCCATTTATTTTTCCGCTCTCTCCATTCTTCTCCTCTTTTGTATATACTTTTATTATTATATTTTTGGCAACTATTTATCTTGATAAAAAGGCAAAATGGGAAATGGGATTTGATAATCAGAAAAATGCCACAATATATCATTCGTGTGCTCTCCTCTAAAATAAACCAAAAATGGGACAATCGATTCAAAAGATTTTCTTTCTGTGTTTTTTTTGGGAAATTGGGATAGACCGCAGTTCTAATCGCGAATGATTTAAAGCTTTTATAAATTTTTGGCAACCAAATTGGCCCGCAATAAATTCAAGTCCCATTATACTTAAGGCCCAATTTTTGGATCCATAATTCGCTTAATGTTAGTCACGCCTTGAATTTGCAATTTAGCATTTCGCCAGAGCGCAGGCACACAAGTGAAATTGAAAACAGGAATTCATATTAATGGTCTGTAATAAAAGTTTTGACATTTAAAGAGGAAGACACAAGTTTGTAAATCAATTTGCAAAACGGAATGTTATAAATTAGACCCATTTCTGTGCTGAAGTTTTAATTTATTTCGTTTTATTGCAATGTTGCGAATTATGGGAAGAATATTTTACAATAATATGTTAGTTTTTATTTCAACACTTTCATTTTTAAAGAATATGTATAATGTTTCTGTGTGTTTATTTAATAAATTTGAATTTGATGAATTTAACGGTAATGGAATATAATTTTTATTTAAATTATGAAATTTTTTAAAACTATATTTTATAAGAAATAATTTATGCTTTATTATAACGAAATATTTTTTCATTAAATTATTGGTTCGTCTCACAATGGTATATTTCGATACAAGTGGTGAAATAGAGGTTATTACAGCACGAGATTACCATTTAAATGAGGTAAATGAGTGCAGCATTAACCTTCAAATAAGTTTTATAATAGCAAAACATATCCTAATGTGTAAGTGTTGAGTTAATCCATATTTAGAAATATTAAAAATTTGATTATCAATATGGGTTTAGAATTTTGAAGGCATGCCGTGCAGCATATGCTTCAAACTTCTTTGGGCTTTTTAATTTGCGAGAAAGAACAATTTCATACTTTTGTACAGGCAATTAGTTAGACTAAAATTTTTCGATTGTTTCATTATAGTTATTTATACACAATGTCGATAAGATAAGACACTCAAGTCTTCTTTAAGGCACTCGCTACGCTCGTTGTTTAAAATAACCCTTGTGTTTAATAATGCTTATCGACCGTGTTTTATACAAAAATAAAGCATTTTTTAAAAATAAATTTACACAACAATAAAAAAATAATCGTTTTATTAAAAAGTTGGTTAGGTGGCCCTAAATTAAACATTTGAAATATTTTGCATCCATCTCTTACTCATAGGTGAATATTTTTCATCTCTCTCTTACTCATAGCCACAAAGCGTAGCCCAAAGTTTACCGATAGATAGTTTATTTTAAAATAATCGTTAATACTGGCAAATCACAGGCAAGCCACGCCCATCAAAACTGATGACCATATTAATTTGATGGATTTTTTCACTGAGGTCAAACTTTAATAACAAAAAAACACTAATGCTTTAAAGAATTCTTTAAAGCACCTGTGCTTTAATAATGACTTTTACAGAGCAAATTTGAGTGTCATATTAGGCCTAAGCCCTGTAGAAAATCAGAAATAATAATATTAAAATTATATTTGGACACAAAACCAATACTAATGCAATATGACGAACGTGTCAATTTGGTAATTTCCAGACACAATACATTTAAAGCAGTTAGTTTAAAACAGAGTTTGAAACAGAGGTTTAAACAAAGCATACTGTTCTTTTTTGTATGAATTTAGCTTACTGCCCTTCTAGGTGGCGCACGTCAATTATCAATTTTATGCAACAAAAATGCATAAACTTCATTATCTTTATGATTGAAGTTTACAATTTTTGAATGAATATTTCAAGCAGTTTTGAATAAATCGTCATTGGAAGTGGAGGAAGCGATTTTTCTCATGGTGAAGTTTTGAAGGTCATATATTATAATTAAAAATTGTAATCACTGTTTTTTTTTACAAATTTTCGGCTTAATATATTTTTTCGCAATATATCCTCAAATTTTCATAATTACCCTAATCACATTCACTACTATCGTTTGCTCATAAAAATTGGCACCATTATATATACCTGAATATTCTTAATTGTATATATCTTTTTAGTGGTTTAGTTATTTTATATTTATATATAAAATTCTGTAAACCTCGAAAATACTGGTTTAGCATAAACTCACTAACTATCGTGTAAAAATATTATTATATTAGATAAACCCTGTAATTTGACTTATATTATTAGGCTACATATATAACTATTCCTATTATAAATGAAATTATTAATAACGATTAAAATTGATCCACGCATCGTTTCCAATATTTTTCAAAACATTGCTGTTGCACAAATTTGTAATCCATTATTTACATTTTTTCCATTCAATTATGTTTTCTTATATTCAAGTCTATTTATATGTTTCTTATTATTAGTCTGAGAAAGGGATTTGTGAAAGATTTAAATGGAACCCTGTTTCAATTCGATAACTGCCAACTGTGCAAAATGACGATTTGCAGAGATTTATGGCGTCTTTAAGAAGTACTTTCGTCTCGAAATCAACCAACAGACAAGTGATTGCCCCTGTTTGCATTTATTGATACCATTTATCTGATTTAACTGATAAAAAGCGTTAAAAGCGCCAATTTATTAAACACGTTTTGTTCCATTTTTACCGTGGGTGCGAATAAATGAGATGAATCCCAAATTAAGTGCATAATTTATAGAAAGATTTGCTAAAATTGGCAGTTGTTTGTTCGGTTTTATCCAATCTACATTGTATAACTCGTAATGTGAAGATAATTTAAAGTGTATTTACTGATAATCTGAATATATGATGCCAATTTGATCAATTTGTTCAGTTTGTAATAATACCATTTATATTAGGTTTTTGTGTGGTTATATAACTGTTTTCTTTGGATAAGTCAGGTACGCCATACTTTTTAGAAGAAGTACTATATATTTCTTCCAAAAAGTATGAAAGAAAAGTCCATCGAGTTCTTTTAAATGAATTACAATTTCAGTTTTTGGCGCAGAATTTCTTTTATTGCCAAAACTACGTTCTTTGTTCATTGAATCCGTTGTAAGAAATATATTTCCTAAACAAAAATATATTACTAGAACATCTACTAATAAATTTTACCTTGGGGACTCTCCCAAACAGTTAGGAGAGATGTTATGTCGCTCAAATTATTAGTAAACATTGTAAACAAGGCCAAAAACGAAACAACAAATTCAGTAATAAAATACTTATTTCTTTAAATCACGTTAAAATTTAAATTAAATCTAACAAGTACCAAAAAGACGTTGGGATCCCGTTCAGAGTTTTCAAATGCAGAAAAAATATATCTTTTTCCTACCCAGATTAAATGGAGTGTCAATAATATCAAGAGGTGTATTAAATTATTTTAATGAATTAAATGATGGGATAGGATAAAAGTTCATATTTGGCTCGTCATTTGCCACCGCTTACTAAGGCAGTAAAGGCCAAGCCACTATTCAAAAGTGGTTCAATGTTAGTAATTTGGACAGCAAGTATGAATTAAATCAGTGTATAATGGTATAAGGAAAGGGGTTTGGATTAATTGGGGATAAACAGTTAGTAAGTTAAATGTTTGATTTATAGTTTATGTATATTTTTAGCTTTTTTTAAGAGTAAATACTACACAACTTATCTGGCGGTATTTAATAAAAGTAAAATTAATGAATACTTAATTATAATAAATGAATTTTAGCTGAGCCTTGATAATTATAAAAATAGGGGAGGAATTCAATTCTGAACTAAATACACCGATGCTTTCCCAATCCAAACACAATTATTAATTAGCTATGAATTAACGTTTCGAGGTCCTGGATTGAGCGGTGAGATAATCTCCAATCTTCATACAGAAATATGTATCTTTTATCTTGATTACTGCACTTATGGTCGGACTTTGAAATTGCCTGCAACACTTTAACATTTTATAATAAATCATTAGTTTTAAATTATGTTTTAATCTATTTTAATAGAAAATAAAAATTATAATATTTTGGATAATTAACGAACCCCCCATGTAATTCAGTATAATTTGATCTGTTTTTAAGGCATGCAGGGAAACTTAATATGACAGGTTCAAAGTTACTTTAAAATGTGTTATTATATTTAATTGTAATAAAAAAGATTTAATAGGTGAAAAAGGTAACATGAAACATAATTCAATCTTTGTTCTGAAAGAAACCCTTCAGATTATTTCCAAAGTCCAGATTTTATCAGTTTCTGAAGACCTACTACTGTGCTGGGATTTGGTTAATTTACTTCCTGGTATCGATGATTATTAAGGATCTAATGAAATTCAACCCGCTTATGTTTTTTTGTGGTTGCTGCTGTTTCAATTTATGTTGCGTGTATTCGGGCCATTAATATGAGAAATCCCAGCCGGAATAATCGGTGTTTCACTCTTTCGTGAAATTAACCACAACAATTTCGGTCTACCGCACATACCTGAATTTATAGAAATTATTTTATTTATGCGGTCTGAGTTTTCCCATGATTACAATCAGAAACATTACTTATTCTTAAGAAAGACGTTTATTCTGATACGAAACATACTACCGACTGTCAGCAATATTCTCGGCCTAATTAGTATATTCTCGTGATTATGTAATTTTATAAAATAAATTATTTGTTATTGGCTATTGAAACATCTAGTAACTATGTTTAACCTAAATATGATTGTTATAATTAACATAAACGTAGCATAAAATTTATATTATGATACTTTGCAAAGTCGTTTATAGCATAAATGCTTTAAGGATTGTTTTAAAGAACCAGGGATTAATTACGTTAAAAGTGTGACCTCTGTTAAAAATTAATGGAAATTTTACCAAATTTATATCAAAGTTCTTTTATATTATTATTGTATTTTTACTGTAAAATGGACATTTTAACGGACTTTAAGGGTATTATCGGATGATTTGACGGTTTAAACAAATTAATTAAATTTAAATCTGATTTGAAACTGATAATTGCGCGATTGAGAAACTATTTAAACACATGTGGGAGAATATGATATTTCTAGAGAGAGATGACAAGAAATGGTTTTCTCCTTCGTACTGTAGATTGACAGAATGAAACATGAATTAAAATGACTTAATTTATTTAAAAATACATAACATTTTGTATAAAACACGGTTGATAAGCATTGTTAAACAAACGTGCCTTCTTTAAAACACTCGCTACGCTCCAGACTTAAAAACTCCTCTTGTTTAATAATGTCCTATCTTATCAACCTAGTTGAATAAATAACTATTATTATTGACAATTACTTCTAATTATTTGTAGTATATTAAATCATATCATCTACCCCTGTGGTCTAGCGGTTAGCAACCTAGAATCCCATGCAGATATATTTAGAGCGAAAAATTTTCCATTTGTTTATATGAATTACATTGCGAAATAATATTCCTAGCGAATTGTAAGTAATGGCGAAAAAATAAATATAATAATAAATATAATAATACACTGAAATAGCAATAGTCAGGAGAAATCTAACACCCGGTGGTTGAGACTACCCCATGGTCCGTACTAGAATGTCGTGGGAAATATTAAATTTATTTTTAAATAAAAAAAGATAGCTTTATATATATTAGTGAATATTCTAGCACTTGATGACGTTCTCTTCCATTGTTTTTTGTATCTATTTCTAAGCAAGTAGGAAATGAATGATTTGAAAAGGATTGTTTGAAATTGCATACTACATATGATTAGATGGTAGTAAATCAACCGTGTAAATGAAACTGTTTGTTTTAAAAATGTCTTATTTAAACGGTCAATTTTTTATATATTGATATTTGAAATTGAAGCCTTAAATTCCCATGCGGGCCTTCAGACATGCTATCTTTTAGTGATAATAAGTGTAAATTTTATGGTGGAGGCGTCTGAATGCGAAAATTTTGTCTGTAATACCAAATAGTGCCTAAAGGCCCACTAACTTTAAGAAACTATAAAATCTACAATTCTTTCATTTCTTAATTTTTTTTCAGGTCTGTAGTTCGAAAAATTATCTTTGTGCAATTCTGTCATGAAATTACATATTGTTGTCATAACCAAATTTATTATTTATATATGAAAATTTCGTTGTGAGTTGTTGTTCCACACTTCGAAAAACCGTTTTTATTAGTAATTATTTAGTAACTGTTTTTTTTCCTTCAGAATTACACAAAATTGCGTTCGATACACATGTGAAATAGGTTATTACAGCACTCGTATGGCAAATTCGTGCTGTAATAACCTCTATTTCTCCACTTGTATCGAAATATACTGTTATTAAAGGTATTTTGATGATTATTTAAAAGGAAATTGTTTTCGTCAATATTATTATATTATTAAAAGAACAATTAATTTTTACTGCTTATTTTCTGCAATGTTTTTAAAAAAATTATTATTTTCAATATCCTAGTTACTTTTTGCAAGAGAATTAGAAATATTTTTTAATTTTTAATAAATAATTAGTGTTTTATAAATGACAATTGCTTTATTACGTTCAGCCATTCCTGAAGGATTATATTTTATTAATTATGCGTTTGTTTCCACCTTTTTAAAAACATTATATTCAAACGACCTTGTATCTTCATCCTAATTTTGAATTTTAAAACAGTTTAAACGATAGATAAGGATTAGAAAATGAATATTTTATAGAGGCTCTCGAATAATTAATTCGTGAACTGTTTATGTTTTATTAAAATTTTGCTCAGGATTAGGGTTAAGCGGGCAGAAGGAGATGAACTTGTGTTGTTTACGATGACATTGAGAGACGGGGATCGCGAAATTGAATTTCTAATGCCCGAAAAGCGGAGCAGCGTCCAACATCACTTGACTGTAATTGTCTGTGACTCTCTTACAAAAACTAATTAATTTAACATTTTAATTAAAAGTCCAATTTAAGAGTACAAGTGGGGATTCGAAGATGACGAGGACGACGTCGACGACAAAAGGGGGTCGGGGGCAAAAAGGGGAGCCCTGGATATTGTTTGCGTGGAATATTAAAATTGTAATTTATTTTCCCTGCGCTTTTCTGAATGGCCCACAGATCCACATCCCCAACTTCTACTTCTTCCTTTTCTATGTCCCAACAATAATAACAACATCATTATCATCTACGTCGGTGACAGGAATATTTTACATTGCGAAATACTACAAATTCATCACAACAATCATCCCTTTTCCTCTCTCCCTCTCATTTCGAATTGGAAGCAGAAAAAAGAGAGAGATGAATAGAGATGGTTAAACCCTGTCGTCGTCATCTTTAATATCTGTCTAGCTCCAGAGTCATGGGGCTAATAATGACTGTTCAGAGCGGCGGTTTAGAGGAGAATTTTCGGAAAAATAGCGACAACTATAAAATTATTTAAACTAAACCCCCAAAATGACGTGATAATATTACAAGAATTTAGTAATCCCGACTAACTGGTGAAACGACATGGTGTCCTCAATGGTGCAGACGATCTCAGATACGTGTCCCAATGCCCACAGACAACAATCAGATAAAATTAATGTTAATTGGACGAGAGATTATAATAGTTGGTAGAAGTGCCTTTGTAGCTAATAGGAGTCTTTGTACTTTAAATAGTGCCCTCTTCAAAGTTCTAACCAATTGTGTTTTTTATTGCAAGTCCATGTCAAAGATTTGCTTTTCGACATCGATTTGAGAATCGGAATGCATCCCTTTTTTCACCAGTAAAAAAAGTTTTACAATTTCATATTCAATCAACGCTAATTGACAATAAGGTTGTAATAATTCGTGGTTGTAGTGGTGGTGAAACGTCATTGGCTGCACGGTCAATTATTGTTTTGATGTGTAATTTTCATTCAAAGTCACTACTACTACGTCCAATAATTATGTTAAACAATATTCTTTGATCATAATATGCAATAAATCCATTATTTTGCACCAAAATGTGAAAATATTCGCATAAATTCTCTTACCCGTTTCGGTAAAAAAAAGTATTGAAATTTAATAAATAATGTCAAGTTCGGTTATAATATAGATTCTAGATAATGATATATATATGTCCAGTCCTCAATTTATGTCGGATTGGTGTCTAATGCTTCTTAAATCAATGAATAACAGTGCAGCCAATGATGTCACATATTCAACTTTTATAAATCTGAACAACTTATATAGTCAAAATTTAATCCAAACAGCAAATATTTTCAAATTAGTTTTTTGTGTATTAAGAAGAAGCTTGCATTGTATGTTAAACTCTGTTGTAAACTCTCTTTTTAAACCTTCTTACCTTCAATAACTATTTTACATTAAAAAGTTATTTTTATAACCGTTTTGATAATAAATTGCTAAAAGACTGTAGACTGTTGTTTTGTTTGAAAAAATTTAGAAAAAAGTTTCTTGATACGGTTAAAGATAATTATTTCGTTTTTTTAAAATTAATCTATGCTGGTTTTTCAATTTGAAGTACGAAGAAACCTATTAAATTAATTTCTGTATGCAAATGTAAAATGATTTTCCTGTTTCTTAGTATGAGACCGCAGTTAGCTACATCAAAGTTAAAATCTTCAATCAAGTTCACCCTGGATTCAATTGAAGTAGTTATTTTATAACCTTATTTTAGAATATTGTTTAGTTTCTAACAAAAACTACTTATGAAGTATTCCAATTTTTCAAAACAAATTAAATAGAATATTATTAGTAATTTCCTTCAATTTATTGTTTGGTTTATAATTGGAATACAAGTATGAAATTGATCAAATTTAATTTATTTTCAACAAAAAGTCCATACATAAAAACTACAGAAATTTGTTAAAAATTATAAGATACCGTAAGTAAAGAAAGTTAAAAATTTAATATACATATTCAATCTAATGATGAATGGTAAGAAAAGTGGACTATATTAATATAAAAAATAATTTTAAATATGTTTCTTACAAAAATTAGTTTATATATTGATTGTTATCCGCTTTCAGTTTTTATAGTTTTCTAACCATTGATTATAACTTATTTTATGTACTCTCAAAAACTGGTAAAAGATCTTGACTTTTGACAGTGTGTAAGTTTTTCTATTTTTCTTTTTTCGGTAAAATAAAAAAGGGAATAGTAACTGTAAATTAATAACAATGGTGCAAATTCTCTACAATGCTTATCCTTGTCCTTCCTTCCTTCCGAACTAAGTATTTCTGGTCCGACAATCAAGTTGCCATTTTACAAAACTGCAATTGCGAAAATATATCCAGATGGTGGAAGTAATGATACTCAATTTCAAAGTGAATAAAAGACAATGTGTCCCTTTGAAGTTCGTCCCAATGGAGGGGGAGAGAAAGAGGAATGCCACATTATAAATTTTATATACAAAATGCATAGTGAAATGTCCTTCCGGTGCTGAGTCCAGAGTGAGATTCCCGAGACAAGGATGAACTTTTAACAAGGGACTCTGAAGCGGGACAGTAGGAGAAAATGGGGAAAAAGAAAAGGACAAGCTAGGAAAGTATTTGGGTAAAAAAATACCACACAAATCACTGCACTGAACTATGTCCCAAGTGCAGCTAGAAGCCAGAGGACAGAGACTCGCATTCCAAGGCATAATTGGCATTGTTTGAAATTCCAATCTAATTGATTTCGAACAAAAGAGTCCTTCTTCTCCGGTTAATGCCGGAATTTAATTATTATCGGAAAAGTCAACCAGATTTAAAACTGTTTTCCAAGATAGTTTCCGAATTATTCCGCAGACTTTATGGCCTTCCACATGTGGAACTTGTCCCTTGACTTTGCGAATCGGTTGCATTAATTGCACAGTACAGTTCTTTACCCTGAACATTGTTCTAGTACTCGTATATCTAATTGGAATGGAAAGTTTCAAATTTAATGAATATTTACTTTCAAGTTTCAAAGAAATGTCCCACTTTTTGATTTTGTATTTTTATTTGAGATTTATAAAAACTATTTCATTCATAGAAAGTTTGTCCTATTAAAAGTTCTGTACTGAAATTTATTCAAACTCAGAAATTAGTACAAAATATGTCATAAACTGTTATTTCATTAGAAAAACCTCTTACTACTAAAATTTATATTTATGTTAAGAACGTATTGAAATCATTCGTAAAGTAACAAAAATAATTCACGACTGACTAACATACAACAGTTTTTGTTATACACTTCTTCATATAATAGTTATTTATACAACAAGGTCGATAAGATAGGGCATTACTTAACACAAGGGTTGGTTTCGTTAAAGAAGGTCCGAGTGTTTAATAATGCTTATCGAGTGTGTTTTATACAAAATTTTATGCATTTTTAAATAAATTCACACTCAAATTTAAAAAAAAACATTCGTTGTCTTAAAATCAAATTTAAATTTTTAGTCTCCTTTACATTGTTTTCGTTTGCTTTTCTAATTCTAAGAGAAAATGCAGAAAGCAATATCTTGCTTCTCTTTCTATCACATAGAAAATCTTATCCGTTAATGGATTGTTTTAAATTTTAAAAGACGGAAAACAGTTGATTTAAATTAATTTGTACTAATTTAAATCATCCGGTAAAACAGTCAAAAACACAAATACAGTTAAACCCTACATAACAAAACTGACGACCATATACATTTAATGGATTTCTTTTACGGAGGTTACACTTAAATTCTTTAAAGCACTTTTGCTATAATAACGACTTTGACAGAACAAATGTGAGTGCCATAATATCAATTTTAAGCTACAAAAATGCATAAAGGAAATATTGTAGGCAATAACTAGACTTTAAGTCAAACTTCATTATTATTTTTTAATCAAATTGACTTTAAAATGCAATAAAATTGAAAATTGTGTAGGTCAAATGCAGATTTTAAATATGAAAAATTATGTATATTTCTCTAATTTTAAAAGATATTTAAAATAACTCTCCAACAATTGAAATTGCGAAGTAATATTCATAAAGTAACTGAAGTAATAATAATCCTCTATGGTCGAATTGGTGACGCGCTTGACCTATTCGCAGGATGTCCCGGCTTAGATTTCCGGTCAAAGTGATCAGGCTACACTTTCCTAATAATCTCTTTTTTCCTTTCTTTCTTATTTCATTTACAATTCAGTATTTGAAAAATTCTTATTCAAATTCCTAATATCCTAGTCCAAATAGAGTTCCACTATCTATTAGGAGAGAATTGGCAATGGGTTAATTACTCATTCTAATTAACAATGCTTAATGAAGCACAGACAAAGCTTGCTTTGATAGAGCACTTTCTCTCTGTTGGGATAAAAAGCAAGGAAAAACAATGAAGTATTTGTAATAAATTCTAATAGGAATATTACAAGATTGTTATTGTATTTAAGAATAATTTTTTATGGGTATATCAATCCGAACATTTAATAATTATTTGTGTTACAAAGAAATAAACATATTTGTGCTACAAGGGTGTAAAGTCAACTATTTTTTAACGAGTGTAACGATGAAACACTCGCCTTCAGCTCGAATGTTTTACACTCGTTTCCGAGTTAAAAAACAGGACTTTACACCTGAGCAGGACAAAATATTTTGTGTAGTTAAAGGGCAACAATGGCGACCAAATTTTGACTTTGAAACCAATTTTCACTGAGTGCCATAAAGTGAAACATTACGAAACTCAAATGGATATCGAAAAGCGTATGTTTCGATACGGGAGTGCAAAAAATATTTTTTTCCCTCAAAACTTCACATGAAAGTAATTAAAAATTTGTTGATTTTAGAACTATGTATTATCAGTCTCTATATGACCGTTATGTCGGCCAAGATTTGTATCTCTAAATAGTACCAAAAGTTTGACTTTGAAACAAATTAATTCGTAAATTTTGACTTTTTTTAGTGAAACAAAAATTCTAAATTTTCACTAGTGTGAAAACGTGATGCATTATGAAACTCAAATAGATATTAAAAGCTCACATTGCGATAGTGCTATTTTTTTTCTTAACTTATGATAATAAATAAATAATGTCTAAAGCTTTACTTTTCCCAACATCTATTAATACATTTTGCAAATTAAATTAAATTCTTATTTGTCTTTGAAACAAAATAAACAGAATCTGGAATTTAAATTCTGAGACTGTTGTGATTATACATAAAACCGGGGCTTAGAAGACATAGGGCCATAAATTTTTTATTGGGAATTCCCTGAAGAAATCAGTTCTGACGTTTCTTTATGACACTGTTAAAACAAACTTAACAAAAAATCCATCGTCTTATTCAAACAGCAAACCACTTCTTTGGGAAATTTTAAAGTTGTCCTAAAAGTATATATAAGTAAATAAGAATATAAGTGCATTTATGAAGTGTTTTAAGTATAACTGTTCATTTATTTTAAAACAATATTCTGAAAATGTTAGAATTAATTTGAAAGTTCTATAAGGTTAACTAAAGACATGAACTCAAACATGCTTTGCATAACAGTTTTAAATTGTTTTATTTTTGAAAATATATAATAACTTTAAACCGATTAAATTCCAAGCATAAATGGTTTTGGGTTAAAAGTTAACATTTTATAAATGCTTTTAAAATTCTCCATAAATAAAAGCTATGAGCGAATTGGAAATAAAAATCAATTGCGAAAAAACACATCCTGGGAACGTCAAAGGGATAGGGAGTGGGAGATTTATTATGAACTAAAATTAGCAGAGCTCCGGAATTTATGATGTACCCAAAATAGTTGGGAATTTTGACTCTGCCAAAATTAACAGCGCAATATTTTAGAGCCAAACTGCTAATGCACTAGCATCTGCGTGGTAATTTATATTGTTCTCTCTGTGCAAGGTTAAACAGCTTTTGGGAGGGAATCCAAGGCAATGGTTGGAGTGTCATGGGGAAAGGGGTGAGGACTGACACATGGACCAAATTAATAACGTAAATAAATAAGCGTTCTACGATAAACAGTAAATACTGGGACAGACGAGATCCAAAGCAACGTCTTCTGTTTCAATGCTTCGGGAATTTATATGCTCTTTTTCTTATTATTCGCTTAGCGTCTTATTTTACAAACGGCTCCTAGGGGATGTTCGATAAATTATTGAGAATCCACCCATCTTTAGTATTTCAAGTTTGTGAATATATTCAATTAAAATTATTAATATTTTTAAATTAAGGTTTTGATAATAACAAATTAAATCAATATAAATAATATATAAACTGAATAATATTTTATTTGAATTTAGTAACGTAGCCTTCCTAATAGTATCTTGAATGATAAGAAGATTACAATCTGAAGCAAATATTTATGATAAGGATTAAATAATAATAAATTAAATACCAGTAAAACTACAATCAAGTACTATAATAACGATATAGATAAGATCGGATATACTGTTAAAATTTATACTTAATACAAGTACAGTTAAAATGCGTTATAAATCCTACCAAACATTACTATATACGAGTATAGTGATATTGGGCAGAGAAAATGTACGGCATTGCACGCTAGAGCAATAAAGATCTGGTCAAAATATATCTAAATAGTGAGGGAATTGTTTATGTTTCCACTTATTGGGAACTTAACCACTGCTGGGACTTGGGTTTGGTTGTAGAATAAAAAACCTATTTTAATTTTTACTGCTTGGAGTCTAATTGTTTAATGAATCAACAAGTGGGACCTTTTTTTTTTTTATTATTATTGATATTTAAAACTGTTTTTCTTTATTTTGTTGTTCTAGTGTTGTTTTTCAGTTGGGGAATATTGTGAATAAGAAACAGAGTTGTTCTCTTCTAATTGTGGTTTCTCGAGATGCTACAATAGTTTATTGCCTATATTTATACAAAAGCCAATTTGATATTCGTATATGTGCTTTAAATAATTTCTATACCTTGGGCAGTTCTTTTATCCCCCTATTTTACCATTTATCAATACAAAACTGTTTGTATAAAGCAATATTTAAACTATTTTTTTGAAAGGTCTTAAAATAATATACATATCAATTTAGTATTAGTTAAAATTTCAATAGTAAGTTGTTGGTAAGGAAATTTTAAATTAAAAATTATAAAAATTAAATGTTGAAACTTAAGTGCAATGGATTAATATTAGGTCCAACAAAAAATAGGAAATTTGCATAAAAAATATTTAAAGACACACAACTCACAATTAAAACCATTTTTTAAATTAAGATTTAGGAAAATAAATATTACTATTGTTGTTTTGAAGTAAAATATAGAAATAATTAACATCTAAAATAATTTGACTAGGACGCTTCTTAATAAGGGCTTTATAAGGCATTTATAGAAAATAGTTAAAAAACTAATGAATAGTTAGCATTACCGAGAATAAAAATACGGAGATATGTTTACTCACAAAAACTTTTTTTTTATATAAGATTTATAACAACAATACCTTAACTTTTGTAACAAAAATACAAAAAAGGAATACATTGCCAGGTAAAAGCTTATATTCAGTTTAGAATTGTGATCTTCACTTACATATAACTCTAAAGTTTTGATTATATTTATACGAGTATCTACGAATATTTAATCGAAAAAACTTGAATAAAAGCTCTCCATACAAAATTTATATTATTAATTTATTGGACTGCTGAATGTGTCAGTAAACATTTTCAGCGCACTTAAGGGCAGTATAGATCAGGGCACTTCATTTTAACCTAGTTCATTTAGTTTGGAACATCTGTTGTATCAATGATATTGTATATAATTGTAGTAGCTTTACACGTTGAGGTATTTTTAAACGCCCAATTTTTTCTTTATTTTATATTTTACAGTTTGTAAAATTCATTTTCTTCGTGGAAAACTCCTAGCTGTTGCAAACATATCGAACAACCCGTCGTATGCTTATTTAGTGTATTCTTTTCTGTTATTCTGGAAACGGTTACAAGTTGGTTGATAATTATATGGAGGTCGTCGGGAATGGGCAAAGAATTTATTTAAGTTTGCTGCTTCATCGTCTTGGGTATATTTTTATG
The DNA here is from genome assembly GCA_001014945.1 of Clogmia albipunctata. Classification (NCBI taxonomy): domain Eukaryota; kingdom Metazoa; phylum Arthropoda; class Insecta; order Diptera; family Psychodidae; genus Clogmia; species Clogmia albipunctata. The sequence continues at coordinate 22,172 of JXOV01003979.1, forward strand.
GCTCGTTTGGAACTGTTACAATCGAATGCTTAGTTCGGGGAGAGCGGTCATTATTTTTACAGCGCGTTTATTTTCTTTTTATTTTTCCTTGTTGCCATCCTCGACTGGAGAGAGGAAAGACATGGAAAGTAAACAGTTGAAGGGAAGACGAATTAAGCAAATAGAATGTGGTACCGATTGGTGATTATTCTGGACTGGAAATGTAAATGGAGTTGGACATTAGAAAATAAATACGTCCAGAGTATTAAATAATGAGTTGAATTGATATGAAATCTTCGTCGTCTTCGTCTTCTTCTCGTCCATGAACAATGCTGAATGATGTTTGGATTGCCAATTTTCCCAGGCTATAGGGCGAATTTTGTTTGCCTTCGAAGCTCTTTTCACTTGTCCATCTGTTGTCAGTTAGAAAATGGACCGAAACTGCTCCCAATTTATCCGACAATGGCCCCAATTGAAGGAGGCGATGAGCAAACAGTAATTTGCCTCTAATTGAATTGATTTTCGCAAACACACACCCACACACAGTTTCAGCACCAAAAATCCTAGATTTTGAAGAGATCGAAAGAGAGAGAGGGCGAGGGTTTGAAGGAGATAAAGCTTAGTCCAAAATCAAACACGTTCCCAGAGATGAACACAGATCGTAAGCACTTCAGTTCTTCATTCGATTCCATTCGATTGTTGTTCCTCTGGTTATTGTCCATTAGATTTATTTGCAAGGCAGGGTTCATGTCACTCAGGATTCCAACCCTCGTAATACAAACTGCTGTTAAAATACCATCAAATTGTTCGGTACACTCCTTTTGTTGAATAGATATTTATGGGAGTTTTATTCGTTGTCAATAAATCATTTGCTCAAATAAAGTTCTTTTGATTTAGAATAATTCGCTTTTACAGTTCATTATATAAATTTATGTAAACCCTGTTAGATTTGATAAATTATCAATTATTTGTCCGAATTGTAAATTTAAATCAATTTAGTGTTCTCAAATCTTAAATGTGTGTGTGTTATCATACAAAACGAGTATAAGACCAAATTAAGCAAAATAATCATTTAATGAAACAAGTGCGTTTTTCCTTTTCTTCTCGCAACTTCGCGAAACATATCCAAGTATTTGCAATTATTTTTAACATTCAAGTGTGATTTGTTAAGAGTAATATTGCGTGTAAATTATAAGTTTCAGTAACATCTGGTTTCAAAGATAACAAGGGTCAATCGCGGGTGTGTTTACGGAACTTAATCATGCAGCTTGTACTTATTCTATAGATATGTAGGTGAATAAATTATTATACGGAATATAAAAATGATTTTTTTAACTAAGTTATCTCTAGATGTAAAAATACCACATTTGGTTAGTTTTTTTTTAAAATTATTTGTTTCAGACTTCGAAAGAACGTAGGAGGATTAAAAATAATAAAACAGTAGTGCTGCGCCACCTAGAAGCACACCATGGTAATTCCATATAAAAGATGACTGCTTTTACCATCTCTGACGGTTTGCTTTACCATCTTTTCGTTAAATGTATTGTAACTGAAAATTTCCATATTGACACGTTCGCCAACTAGTGGCAAATTTCAAAATTAGAATATGTCAAGTGAATTAAATTTCAAATGGAATTTTTTTCTTTAAAATACTGTGCACATAGAATCCGGAAGATGTGTCATCAATAAAATAATGGCAGTTATCAGATTTTATTATGAACCTTCTTAAAATTTGAGTTTAAATTTTAATTTAAATCCATTTATTGGCATTAATATTAATATTCGCACTAATATTAGTATTGGTTTTGTTTACGAATATAATTTTAATTTCAGTAAAATTCCAATAATTCCATTAATTATTTTAGTATGTCTTTCGAGACGGTTTACCACTAATATTTTAAGGGACACTTTTCTATAATCTAAATTAAATTCGTAGATTTTGTTGTTTCATTCAGCCGTTAAATAAACGTTTTGTCAACGTCATCTAACAAAGAGTTTGTAGAGTTTAATTGTCACATCATTTTTAGTTTTAAAGTGTTTGACAAAAACAGTGCTTCAATTGTTCAAATTTTTTTAAAACAATAAATTTGGTTTAAATTTTGTTTGCAAATGGCTTTTTAAATTAATCAGTACACTTATAAATTAAATAGCATACTATTATACAGTTTAAATTGTGAATTTTTGATGATTTTAAGGCGGAACGACGTTAGCCGGGTCAGCTATTTGATATAAAATGTAAAAAGACTAGGTGGTTTAAAAAAATTACGTTTCGTTACTTGACATTTCCAAATGCTTTTCAAAGCTGGTTATAGATTTTTGTGTGTGTTCAAAATATGTTTTGAACTTTTTGAATAATGAAGAAATGAAATATTGTAAAATAATTACATAGACTTTCTGAAATAAAAAGGATTAGTTTCAAACAACAACGTAAAGCCCTTTAAGTTTTCGGAATATGAAAGGCTTTAATAAGAAATCATATAAAGCGTGAGTTTGTTTTTGAAAAACAATTTAATTACAACCCATTTTGTGTGTGTTCTTGGAAATGTAACACGAGGCGAATTCAAGAAATCATAATCTGATAAACATTCTTCGAATCGTATGGTTTCAGAAAAAGGAACTAAATATTTGCGTGTTCCACATCAAACTACTCAAATTGAAGCTCATTAGAATAATAAGCATTTAAACACAGCTGTAATTTGGATAAATATTGTAATAAGTTAAACAAATAAAAGTTAATTAAAGTAAATGGTAAGTTTTGAGGATATTATTTTCCCTTTTTTATAAGTGTCTTTTTAATTTATTCTAAATATTTTTAAATTGAATTTTTTATGAAATGAGTTTAGTTTTTTGGTATAGAATATACAATAGAAATTAATTTCCAAGAATTATAAACCCATTTCAAATCATTGAAAATTTTCCATAACTCCAAATTATTTATGCAAACTTCGAAGAGAGACATTGAACAGACCAGAAAGTATAAATTGAATGACAAAATAGTTGGCAAACCCAGTTGTCATGAAGTTATTTCGGAATAATATGAAATTCCTGGAATGGATTGCACTAAAAGTGCTGTGTTTTGCGAAACGGATGCATTGCCAATTAGGGCAACAATTAGCAATATCGCACTGCATTCCTTAATAATGTCTGTTTGCAACTTTGATATGCCAAACAAAGTTCGGTTTCGAATAGCTGCTGGCGGGAGTTCTTAATAACCCTCAAATGCATCTGTGAGTATTTCTACGAAGTTTGAGTATAGTTATTTATTCTAAAAGGAATAACATGAATTTGTTAAACACTGAAATGTAGAAATTAGTGGAGAATGAACAATTTATTTAAATTATAACATAATGCAAATATTGTATCCCAGACTAAAGACAAACAGTTAGATATTTCCAGAAATCATTTTTACAATATTTTTGTTAAAAATTTTAAATATTTTTAGAATTTTGAGAATTTGAGAAGGTATTCCAGAATTTTTCATAGATCAGCATTAAGTTAATGTATGTGGGGTAGAGAGCAAGAGTATATTTTGAAGAAGACGGAGTCTTAAGCTTACCGCCGACTAGGCTGGTTCATTAAATACCATCGAGCTTGAGCTCTTATTTATCTTTTTAATACTATGACTCCTGTTTAATACTGCTCAACAATTATAATTCATAGGTATTCACTGTGTTATCAATTAAAAATAATCCATTTATTGAAAACAAGGAAGAAACCTATCTTTTCGAATATAGGTAATTTGATCGTTTAAATATCCAAAAATATTACTTGCCTGGAAAGAATCCCATTTTTAATCACCTTAAAAAGTGAATCGGACATTAAAACTGTATCTCGTCTCTCTACAACTATGCACAATGTACTAAAATACTTCTTAAGTTAGTTCTACTTAAGGTACGTAAAGATTTTTTTCAAGACGAAATGATTTATGCTCTAAGTTTAAGTAGTTTATATAATAATTTGGTTTTGAGTTTATAATATGTAATACTTTGTTTTTGAGAATATTTAGTGGGCATGTGGAGGTTTTTTGTTTTGAAACTTAGCTTCGATTATATGATGCTCTTAATGCCTGATCTGCTCATTATCATTGTGGTAACATAAAGCAATTAAGGTAAATATTATAATGAGAATTTCTTTCTTATACCATTTGAAAGAATTGTTAAAGATTTTAATAATTTTATAATTACTCGCATAAATAAATCAGGATAGCCGTTTTCGAGAAAAGAATTTTACGCCGCATATTCGGACGGGTGTGTTCATCGTCACCAGGCTCCATGGGAACAACGATACAACTTTGAACAGTACAGAAATACACTTATCGTCGTCTACATAAAGTCGAGAAGGGATGGAGGGGGCTTGTGATCAGGATGCACCAGGAATTCATAATAAAAAGAGTTTTATCAGCGGCGACTACAGAGACAAGAAAAAAGGATGACAGCGGGGTTTGATGAAAAAACAACGTGTACCAGGGCGCGACTGGATTGGGAGTACATGATTGGAAAGCTGTTACTACAAGCTGGGATTACTGGGGGCAAACTCTCGAGGAGGCTTGGGTTGTAGACCCAATATGAGGATGATAAATTTTTGAAATGCTGGTTATTTTTTATTAAGATTTTTTGTCATCTACCTGTAAAAACAATTATAGAAATGTGTAATTCCAAATCAAAAATTATTTATTTATATAAATTGACGAAATATTCCTGATTATATTTCTTAAAGTTTGATAATTGTTTATTGAAGGAACTAAAATACTTTCTCTAATTTTTTAAATAGTTGGACTACTTAACAAAATTGATGCATTAACTGGTTAACATGTGATTAGCCTCAATGCTGCCAAAACCTTTTGGAAATAAATCAATTGATGCTAAATTCGAATCCAGCTTGAGAAACAGTTGTTATTTTGTTGCCAGTCAAGCCAGCTGAGTTGCTGATATAATTAATTGAAATTTACTATCGAAAATAAGTGGAACTCAACATGTACAAGTGTTCTGCCAAATATATTCTTCCCAACCCCCACTCCCTTCAATTGGGGCGATACGTATTTTTTGGCTGGGGCTGGATGTAATTTGAAAATACCGTGTTTATTCATGTTTCGGGAATGTAAATGGGGAAAAATTGGGCGAAATCTATTAATCAAATCAAATTGTGTTCGTATAATTGCTCAACTCTTTGCACACATTTCTCATTGCGTTCTCCACTGTTGATATTCAACATTCACCCCAGCCCTTACAGCGTACATATAGAAACAAAAAGAATTACAGAAAAAATACACGGCTGTTACAAAATTATCGTACTCTACTCAATTCTCACTTATTAACTTTATTTTGTTAAACGAAAATTTCTGACCTTTGCCTCTGTTACTACTCGTACTTTAATTCTCTTTTCAGAATTGTTTTTGAAGGATGAATGATTCTTGTATGTTTAATATTTTTTAAATCATGAAAATATTTTAGTTTCTTCTGTTTGGTATAAGACATTAATGAAAAAGTATAATTTTCCAATAAAACTCAATTTTTGTATATTGGAGAAATATGTGCAAAATGGCAAATATGTTAAAATGACATTGGAGGCATTTTGAGATTTTGTCGTTTACTAGCTCGCATATGACTAGGATATCATGTGACCCAAGTGGTTTTCACTTTTCAACGACTCAACCACGTTTAGAGATCTAGATCTAACCATTTGATTTTATGTTATTATAGTTTATCACTAACTTGCCTAATTTAACATATCTCAGTAGTTATTCCAGCGTAACGAGTTTCAATTCACATTAAGCACACTGTTTTTTCACAAAATTACTTATTGTTCTTGTGTTCATTTTATTTCTTTGGAATTCATTTTTGTTTTAAAATAATACGATATCCGAACCGAAATTTTCATAATACTTTTTATTATGATGTATGAAATTGTTTATGTTTAAGCTCTAACAAACTTTTTCCAAAATCTAGACCCGGAGAAGGTTGGTGAATTATTTACATTGGGTTCCCGTTTCTTGAAGTTGAATTCTTAGACGAACATAATGTTTTTTTTGCGAAATTTGCCGGGGTGCCATTGTTTCTATATCGTTGTAGAAATCGCGTTATAGTCGACTTCTGTTTTTTTTCCTTTTAATTGCTGTAAGGAACATGAGGGGTCTCAACCAACGGATTTTCGACATTTCGGTGACTATTTGTTTTCAGTGTATTATTAGTCAATTAATAGCACCTAGGTAATAAGTACATTATATATTGTAACAGTTGCTAGGAGATCCGTTGTGACAATTTAGCACTCGTATTTGTAGCCAATTTTGTAATAGTAAATGGCACCACGAAAAGGCTGGCTCCAAAATATGAATCTATAATAATTTGTACACTGTAATTAATGTAACAGAACACTCATACAATAAATAAATAAATAAATAGCACCTAGACTAGTTGAAAAAGGACCTAGTCAATCCTACCCGCCCAAAAACCCTTGACTTCGAAGAGGCAGCCGGTTGCTTTAGCACATCGGCTACGATGCGTGCCGACTTCTGTTTAAAGCTATTTAATTTTTTTCTTCACATTTTTTGCAACCTTTAGTTTAATAAATACTAAACCAAAGACGATTACTATACAATATTACGTTGTTGTGTGCTACCATAAACAGTTAGATTAAAAAAAATGACATAATATAATGTTTCCAAATTTGGTGTAATCACTCATTATGTATTAATTATCGGGTCGATTCAAATATGCATTAGGATTGTAGTTCCGTTGCCGTTTCAAATTAATGCAAAGTAAGTTTTTTCAATATTTTAATTATCATTAAAAGTCAAAAATATCTAACTTTGTTTTAGGGCAAGAATTAACTTTTAAACATTTCTATTTTAAATTTTTGAAAATTTGTATATAATTTTTTTTAAAACAAAATCGAATATTATTTGTTTCATAACTTTTGTAGAAAGATATTTTAAACTTTGCCTTCTCTTCCGATAAATCCGAAAACTTTACAAATGAAACAACCCGGTAAAATGTTCACCACGCAATGAACTACGGAATAGTAATAACAGTGGTAACAGATGGGTTTTGAGTTGTGGTAGGGGAGGACGATGGAATGAATGAACGAAAAAATGTGAGTATAGTTCCGAAAATGTTTTACAAATTTATTCGTTCTGGGAAAAGTGCGCGCCAAAGAGTACTTTTGCCCCGGGCTGTGTGGTTTGAAATAGAAAAACCGAACACAAAAAAAAGAAGAAGAAATCATCCCCAATTGAGCTCCAATCGCATTTTCACCCACTTCTAATTGATGGATGGAATATTTATGCTTGGCGGCGTTTGGGGATTTGCTCTGGCGTTCGATGTTTGCCGGTCTTTGGCTGTCGTCATCATTCAGCATTAAGCAGGCGGTGATAAAAGTGTTTGAGGCGACGAAATCCGCGGAATCTCGGGTTCTGGGTACCGATTTGACGGCTCTTGTTTTGCAAGTGTGGAAATTTTTCCAACAAAGACTCAAATTGGCACTGTAAAACAATATTTCACATCATGTAGGGCAAAGGCAGTCCCATTGGAGAATTCCAGAGATTTGGTTTTGGATCATTGGGAGCTGATCCCGTCATATTTTGGGAATTGTAATTAGAACATCACGGTCTCCCTACTGAAATTCCACGATATTCTATTAAAAATCTTCTCTAAGCATTTCCGAAACATCTCCTCTGACCGTCTTCTTATTGTTCCGCTGTCCATCCTCAAAGTCTGTCATCAGCTTTAGGAATCCTCACAAGTCATTTTATTTGAAAAAATTAAGTAATAATTTTGAATTGCTCTATTTCAACTGCAATTTACAATTAAGTAATGACAAAATCACACCCTCATCGTGTTGTTCTTGGTCAAAAACACCAGCCCTGTTCCAATTCATTGAAAATCAGACGGCGTGCCATTATTCTGGCTATTTAAGCAGTGTCACGATTCAAATATTTATTAAACAGAGATGAAACATGAAATTATTGGCGAAAAATAAGCGCACAAATTGAATAATAACCATTTTGTCCCCGTTTTTATTTGCGAAAAATACACGTTTCGGTATTTGGTGAGAGTGTTGTTTGTCAGTCTCTCAGCCAGAAATTCCGCTGAATTATCCATTCAAATTGGTTTAATGGATGCAAACAAAAATAAAAGAGGAGCCGAACCGGAGAAAAAAACATATTGTAAGAGACAAATCGAATTTATATGCGGATTATAATTTTTCTATATCTAGACGACCTATTAATATTTGGAAGACTATTGAGGAGCACTGCGGGAAAGCTTTGTGTAATGGATTGGCCGCCCAGCACACTGTTCAAGATCCGACCACCACTCCACACTCAAACACACACAGATCCATTGGTTTTCCAGGCGCAAATTATGAGTTTTTAAACTGGATTTGAATTATTTATTTCTGGAAAATTGTTGTTGGAATTTTTATCCCCATTCCATCTCTCCACCTCGTTATTCCCACAAAATACTTGGACATGTGCTGGCTGTGGTGTGGGTGGTTTGGGGAATTTTATTCCATTTCTTGCGGAATTGGAAATCAGTAATTGGATTACGTTTTAGAGAGAGCGAAGAAAGCTTTGCCGTTTTTCGAGCGGCGCATCGAGATAAGAGCGATGTTCAAAGGACGCAAAAGACCATGGAAATATCGGAGATAAGATGATCATAATACTTTTGGAGGAATTTAATTCAATTAAGTGTTTTGCCACGATGAATAATTTCAAATCGTTTTAACGTACCGGATGAGATGGAATGGGGGGCAAATAAGAGGAGGAAGGATGTGGAGCAGATAATGGCAAGGACGGGTGTTCAGTTCTAAATTTTCATAAATCAATTATTAATCTATAATTGGGAATTGAAACATTTATGGGCGGTCGTGGGGAACGATTAAAATTTAAATGAGCTCTCCAAAGGGGATACACATCCAACGGATCAAACACGAAACCACAGCCATGAAACTGATAAAATTTACGGTTTACAGAAGAAATTTACGACAAAATGGATAATTTATATCTGGTTTAATTTATAATTACATTTGTAATGGCAGCAGCAGTGCTTGGATGGTGGAGGCGAAGAGGCAGAAGAGAAAGCGAGAAAGTGTTCCTGGTGAATGGATTTGGGGGTCGAATTGGAGGCTTTATCTCATTATTATAAATCTGAGTCTGACAAACGCGCACTTCAATGGGAGTTGGCAAAGTGAATAAGTGATTCCGTTTTTTGTCCTCGCCCTCCTCCTTTTTCGCAAAAACCGCATTTACAAATTTCAACTTTCCATACATGTAGTCGAATTCGCATAGTTGGTCGTTGCCAAACATAGTTTTACATTCGCTCGCTCGCCCCCCTCCAATTTCGCCTTTATTACGAATTGAATTAAATTTAATTAAATTCTCTTTGAATTTATTCTTCGTTACCGCAACGAGGTTAATATTACAAGGATTCGGTGTTTGGAAACAAGGGTAGGAGTTTAGGGAGAGAAAGAGTAAAAAGGGGTTAGAGAGCGTGTTTCCATATGCCAAATTATTTTCCATCCACAGAATATTTCCACCTTTTCACAATGCCAAAACTTTAAGGATTCGACCTTCCACTTTTGCAAAATCTCAACTTTTCTAAATCGATTATTTAAACCATTGAAAATATTCATAAATTTTGCCATTCGCTTCGAAAATCTAATTTGAGCGCAGAGACTTTGGCAATATTGTCAGCACCAATTTCAGCCAATATCTGTAAGGACTTTGTTATCAATTTTCTAATTCCATTAAAGATTAAAATATTCACTATTTAAACTTTGCACTTTTGGGGCAATCTTCTAATGAACTACTTGTGGTCAACTTTAAAGTTGTGTGTGTGGCTTTTAAGAATATTTTCCAAAGTTATGATCAAACATTCTTAATTAGTTTCGTCCTGTTTATAAGAAGTCTCATAATCCTACGAATATAAACCGGTTAGTTTTGCAAAATAATAAGTTAGGAAAGTTTGGAAATTTATTTTTAGTCTTAAGTCTCTTCAAGGATGTTTTAAATCTTTATCTTTAAATATTGAATTTTGTTTAAAATTTTAAGTTATAAATTCAAGTTTTTAACCCAATTGTTATTTGTGTTCGAATTTTAGATTCAAAGCTAATGTTTTGACGAATTGAATTACGAGTCATTGAGCTTGTAAAATACTATCTTACGTATGAATTTAAAAGCTTTCAATATCAAATTAACTACTATGATCACCATCGGTTGGATACCAGGACACACTGGAGCCCGAGGACACGAAATAGCTGACAAACTGGCCAAACAGGGCGCCTTTTGAGGGACCAGAACCAGGAATGGGAATAACCCACTCATTCTTGAAGCGCCACCTCAAAAACATTGTGACAGAAGAAACAAACAAACATTGGATCAACCTACCGAAACTAAGACAGTCAAAACTACTTCTACGAATGCAGGATAAAGACAGACAAGCTTTTTGCCGTAAGCTAAGCAAACAAAACCTACACGTAATTACAAGACTACTCACGGGATATAACACTCTGAACGGACACTTATATAAGCTAGGACTCCATCCAGACGGATTATACAGATTCTGCAACCTAGAAATGAAGACCTCAGAGCACATACTCATGGACTGTATAGCGCTAGCACCAAAGAGATATAGCTACCTAGGGAAACCCTCTTTTAACCAAGAGCAAATAGCGACAACTGAACTACCTTGTCTATTGCGCTTCCTAAAAGCAACTGGACTGGAGGACTCAGTATAAACCGACGGCAGATCAGGACTAACCACCAGGGGGTACAATAGACCTAAGGTCCCAGTGCATTGTCACCCTAACTACAACAACAACAACTACTACTATGCAATAAATCATATAGTTAAAGGTACACGTTATAACAGTAAGAGAATCGTGGTTTGTCAACTGTCGGTAGAGATTCAACTAAATACTTATTAGAAGAATAATAGATAATTAAACTAATTAAATTTTAGGAAGTAAATTACATTTTTTGTCCTAAAACTGAAATTGTCAATCAACTCTTTGACCTTAAATTGATAGAAACGAATTTAATTAATTGAGATGCAGCAACTATTTGGAAGTAAACAACTTAATTTTCAATATTGATCTCGACGACCTTTCTAAGGAATATTTGGAGCACTGGACAAATCTCTAGATTCATTCCCTCCTGACCATCCAGAATTACCAGCTATAACTACTCCATCCAACAAAAACCAAGTGTTTCTTTAAATAGTGTCCGGAATCTCTTTGATTTCCTTTCCAAAACTTAGATTTCATTTACCGACCGATTATTTTGTTATTTTCATTTCACAGAAATGTGCCGAAATTCTTGTTGAATTTGGTAAGAATTTCACCAATAACTTTAAGAAAACACTCTAAATGAAAATCTATTTTTTGAGACAAGATTTTTGTTAAATGACAAAGGAAGAGATACCATCATTTATAATCTGGATTTATAAAATTAGAATTGTATTCTTAATAAATAAAAAATCAACAAATTCAATTATGTATAAATTCTAAAATTAAAGAAAAAGACTCTCTCTCAGTCAATATTTCGCAATAAGTTTTGTGTTAAATTGGAGGTACATAATTTATGTGTTGAAATTCGTGTTGTTTATGTTTGACACCGAGTGAAGATTTTGTGGTAAATTACGAAAGAAGCTGTCTTTTCGAATTGTTCTTTCTTTGGAGAGGGGGGGTTGAAGGATTGTTAGCCGATCCCTTGTCTTATTTATGGCAACAGTCGGGTTATTTTTCGAGCGTTGGGCCCAACTTTTAGGCGAACTTTGGTGCAACAACTTTGCTCGTTGTCAGCTCGGGCTTGTAAAACTTTTCCGTGGCAGTAAATCCTTAAATAATTTAGATCGATAATTTGGAAGGCATAAACTTTTCAGCAGTTCTTCTTCACTTCTGTCCGCCAAATCGCCCGATTTAACTCATTATTTGCGAATTTGCTAAATGGGACAGCATCGAAATAAAAATATAATCTCATCTAATTATGCGGCAAATATTTTCGGTGATTGAGATGAGGATTTTCGAGGAGATGAAGAAATGTGATGAAGTAGGAGGAGAATTGTGATAGAAGAGGAAAGGAGGCGGCTCCGGATGACTGCCCTAATGACTCTGGTCCAACACGCACCATCGACACTCGAAATATGGATGTAATCTGGCGTATTTAAAACTCAAATCTTATGGCCATTGATAATCCGGGGATTCGAAACCATTAACTCAATGATTACTTCCGTTCCAATTCACATGGACTGATGCTCCACTTTTTCATTCATTTTCCAGTTAGGGTTGACAACAAATTTAGAAAGTTTTGATGGAACTCTTCAGTCTTGGGCTCCACAGCAATAATCCGAAATGTAGAATTATATATTCTTAAAAAAGCATATTTTTTATTGATTGAGAAAATAAATATTTGTAAAACTCGGTGGAATAGATACGGAATTATTAAACACTAGCGTTAACTAAAGCCACGGGTGTAGCGAGTGCTTTAAAGGAAACCCGTTTGTTTGATGAGGCTTATTGACCCAGTTTTATACAAAATTTCAAGCATTTTTTAAAATTATCATCTTAATTAAAATATCATCTTTCCCTCATGTGTTAAATGGTTAATCATTCACAAAAGTATTTGCTTGAATTCTATTTAAATTTAAAATATCCGTGTAAACCTCTAAATCGGTTAATTATACTCCAATAAAAAATAACTTTCATGTACATTTGCTCCATTAGATATTTTTTTACGGAGGTCACACTTTAGTAAGAAAGAAAAAGCTCTTGCGCTAAAAACGACATCGATTGAAGGAATTTTAGTGTAGTAAAATAAATTTTATGTTACTAAAATACATGAAGATATTTTATATATTGAATTAAGAAATAAACTATTTGTTAAAATTGGTAAGCTTCTGACTTTAAACGTTTTGATAAATTTCTTTATAAAAACTGGTTTTATACATTTTTGTATCTTAAAATTGATATTATGACACTCAAATTTGTTCTGTCAAAATCGTTATTATAGCAAAAGTGCTTTTTCTTTATTATTAATGTGTGACCTCCGTGAAAGAAATCAATCAAATTTTTATGTAGGTCAGTTTTGTTATACTGTTTCACGGGATGGTTTAAATTGAAATTATTAATAAATCAACTGTTTACGGTCCTTTTAAAATTAAAACAACCCATTAACGGATAATATTTCCTATGTGAACGAAAGAGAAGGAAGATATTGCTTTCTACATTTTCTCTTAGAATTAGAAAAGAAAATGAAAACAATGTAAGCGAGTCAAAAAATTTAAATGTAATTTTTAGGACAACGATTTTTTTTTTTAATTTTTGTGTTTAAATAAATTAAAAATACATAAAATTTTGTATAAAACACGGTCGATAAGCATTATTAAACACTCGGGCCTTCTTTAAGGCA
>JXOV01003979.1:35645-53139 GCA_001014945.1 Clogmia albipunctata
TTTTTTTTTTTAATTTTTGTGTTTAAATAAATTAAAAATACATAAAATTTTGTATAAAACACGGTCGATAAGCATTATTAAACACTCGTGCTTTCTTTAAGGCAGTCGCTACGCTCGTGGCTTTAACCAACCTTTGTGTTTAATAATGCCTTATCTTATCGACTTTGTTATATAAATAACTATTATTATTTAAATTTCAAATACTCGAATACTTATACTTATTTCAGTAAACTCTTCCCTCCCTGAGTGTTTTAGGTTTATTTACAAATAAAAGAAATTATAATAATCTCCCTTAAAACTACAACATAAAAATCTGAACTTCACATTTATAATCGGTCCAGGATTATATATTCTAAATCTATTGAACGTTAATTACTTCCAAATAAAATTTTAAACTTAACTTCCCTAATATGTCTTGGTTTATACTGCTTATGTGTTTAGTGTTGAATGGCTTGTCAGGACTAATCCTAATAAAACTTTAAAAATTTAATTTTCGTTTAGATAGATAGATTATGCATAGTTGACAATTACTAAAGATAATTAAAATATTTAAAAGCAAAAACTTCAAATGACCAAGCAAAATATTGTTATTGTTTTTATTAGTCATAATTCATTAAACTATCCCGAAGCAAAGTACAGGTGATAATCCTATTCCTCATACTGCCATTGCTTTTTCATCTCGGTGTATTTTTTGCACGGCGGCCGTTTAATGAGAGATTTACTATATATAATCGTATTAAGATTTATGTTATTAACGCCTTTTTCGGGTTCCATTCCATTCCATCGCAATGTTTTTGTTTTTTTTTTCATTCTCACCGCCTGCCCGGAATTCCCGCCAACGACCGCGCGCGGATCCCTCATGCAATTCCTTTTTTTGTTTGTTATTGCGGTGTGGTGCCAAAATCGCTCATTTGAAATAATCAGGATTTCGACGTGTTTGTTTTCTGTATTTTTTATCCTTCTTCCCGCGGAAATTCATTCACACAAAATGTAATCGCTTTATGACAGGTCGTCGGACAAGGAAAGTGAGTCGCCAATCCAATTAAAAGTCCTGCCCGAATTCGAGCACTTTCAATTATCAAGTAATCCGCATTTCAACTCTTTTCCTTTCCCGCGACTCAATGTCTTCGACGTCTTACTTCAGTATTTCCTCCCTTTTATTGTTTATTGTGTGCGAATTTGACAGGCAAATTTGTGCGATTCCGAAAACTTTTTGGAACCGATTTCAGCGATCCCTTTCCGTGCTCGGGACAGGAAATTTTAATTGAATTGTTTGTCTGAGGTTTTTCTATGAAGTGAGGACCGAAAAATTGCGAATTTAATTAAATTTTGCGAAACTTTTACCACACCACAACAACAACAACATATTATTGGCCAAAAGTAAAATCACCACGAATCCACTCCATAACACACAAAAGTAGAAATAAACTTCGTATTAACTGCTTGTTTACACTAATATTTAGCCCTTTTAATTATGTGCAACAATTTTAAAGTATAAATTGTGAGATATTAACTGTTTTAAAATACTTCATACAGTAAATTGAAATACAAAAATATTTGTTACCTCAATTTGCAAATCAAATTTATAATATGAGGGTTTTCAAAGTAAAAAAATATGAGAAAAAAAGAACATGTTTATTCAAAGTCTAAATGCATTTGATATATAAATTCTTCTTCTGTCGCTTACAGCTCGGAGTGAGCTTCCATCGAAACTTGTCTCCAGATGTCCCTATTCACGGCCGTAGTTCGGTAACTTGTAACATCTGTGAGACAGAGATCCTCCTCAACTGCATCCAGCCATCTTCTCTGTCCTTTTCTTCTTTGCTTGCAACCAGGTTTAACTTCCAATACTCGGCGTACCGTTTATGTTTCAGGCATTCATATTATGTGACCTAGAAACTTAATCCGTTGCGCTTTAAGGAACCTTCTTATATTATGTCCATTGATGGGGTCATTCAGTTCATGGTTAAACCTCGAGCGGTACTCACCAATGTCTACTTGAAGTGGTCCGAATATTTTTCGGAGTATCTTTCTTTCAAAGACTTCTATCTGCTGTAGTTGATTTGCCTTGAGCTTCCACACTTCACAACCGTAATTAAGAACAGGTCTTATCAATGTCTTATATAGCCTTAGTTTGATATTCCGTAATTTCCTATTACTATATCATGCGTTCTCTGGTGCGTCGTCGTATAAGATTGTTTCATATATTTTATTTTATTGTCATTAATTTTTAATTCTAGCTCTAGTTTAATAAATGTTTCTTTTTCATATATAAATACATATATTACTTAAATTAGAAAAAAAAGAATCTAATCATTTTTATTTTAATATGACTAGGCTTTAATACGTCGAATCGTTTATTAGCTAGGGCCCATAATAGTCTTAAAGCCCGCATGGTCAGAAAATATTAGACGTAACTAAGACTTATATTATATTATCATCTACAATGAAAAATGAGCCCAGTTTTCGATAGTCATCATAACTTTATCTGTATTCTAAAAATTTGTATACAATTTTCTCATTTTCGAATCGTGGAGTTTTAGACTTTCAAAGAGAGCTACTGACATATTTCGTAATTCTGGATATATTTCTGATTGTCTAACTAATCCTCATCAATAGATTGCTTAAGCAATGCTCCATAGAGAAGGAAAAGGGGGTGCGGTTTTAACGCTGACCCATGTGAAGTTTATGGTTTTTTGATTTTCCGCAATTTATTGAAATTGATTCAAGTATTTTCAAATCTCATATGACATAAAATTGTAATCTGTTTAGAGATTACACAACATATCTATTAAGAGATATATTGCGTACAAATTTGAAGTTCCAGCCTCTTTTGATAGCAGGTGATCAAGGAAAAATAAGCGCTTAGTCTTAAATCACAGTGTACAACTTTATTTTATTTTAAATAATTAAATATTATGATGAACCAAGTCCAACAAAAATTGATCGCCTAGAAGCACTTCCAAGAAAATGGGCACTTATTTTTTAGGAAAAACTGGACATGTCGCAACCGTACTACTAGAATAACGCAGAACAGTCAATTCTGAGGGGTACACAATCATTTGCTTGCCAGTTGTCTATAAAGAAATCAGGAAAACCAACCGCCGAAGACGGATGACTCTTCACCACGGCAATGCGAGCTCTCACACATTCGTAATAGATATTTAAACAACTGGTGGAAAAAATCATAATTAAACAAAAGTGAAATTTCAGAAAACGAATGACATGAGTTTTCTCAAAAATAAGTATATTTAATGACGAATATTTTCCAATCAGTTTTTTATACAAAATTTTATACAATTCCTCGATTTATTTGATACAAGTATTTATTCTCAAGCTTTTAGTCAATTAACAGGAAAAAAATTCAATTTGATTTAATAATCAAAGTCATCTTAAGTTTATTGATATAATATACATGAACTTATTTTGCTTTCAAGGTATTTAATTCTAAAATTATAAATTTTAGTAATTGACTATTAGTACAAAGTACTTATTTTGTGTTTTTACACTATTTTAATTGTCTGCGTGTACTCAATGAAGTATAACTAAACAGTATGAATATAACAGGGACTTTATAAAAGCTTAATTTTTTATTGTCCAAATCATAGTAAAATTACCTAACAAGGTGGCTTTGAATTTCTATTTCAAGATAAATTTTCAAGTAAAGCCATGAATTGGAAATTAAATTGCAAGATGCTGTATGTTAATCATGTGTGAACTGGTTCATTTATTATTTGTAAAATTCTTACAATCCTTCACATTGCTCATAATAAAATAAACCTTCAGTTCACAAATTCCTTATATAAATAACTATGTAAGCCATTGGAAACATTTTCTGATAATTTTTTTATCTTGTCTGTTTTTCTTAGAATTGTTTAAAAATTTCAGTGAAATGGAATTAATTTTTTAAAGAATATTATGGAAACTTTTCTTTAAATTAACTTTGATTTGAACTTGACCTTTGAAGGGTTAATAAATGTAATTTAGAAACACGATTACGCTTTTTCTATGGAGGCGGGCTTCCTTTTCGAAGGATTATGCGAATAGGGATTTTTTAAATCTCTGAAAAATTCATTTAAATTTAAAATTCCAGATGGAGAAGACATGGCAACCAAATCCAGACCGAGAAAATAATTTGTTACGAGTGCAGATACCAAAAGCTGATTTGAATGAATAATTTGAATATGTTTACGGTTTTGTGTATGGGTGGGATTTTAGCATCTTTCTTCTCTTTTTTCTGCCAACCAAAGCGGTAATTTTGAATTAAAATTCAATACATATAGAGGGAATTTATGCAAAAATTTATCTGCTCCGGCTGCTCTGGAATTAAGTTGGCGGTTTTGGGTTAGGAGGAGCAGTGTAGTGCCAGTCCAAAGCTCTCTCCCTCTTGCAAGCCATATCCACGTCAAGCAGAAGCAGAAATTATGTGTTTGCGATAAAAGTTGGGCCAAACTTTACGATCACAGTCTGTCCCATGCCCCAACAGATGTACTCTTGCTCTTGGAGGTGTAATCGAATTAAACATTGGCGGTTGACATTTATATTCATACAAATATTGGGGTTGTGAATTAGTTTTAAGCATCTACAGATACAGTAGAATTCATATATAATGACATTAACGGAAAGTGACAAACACCTGATATTAATCGAAGATCATATAAAAAATATTGAAGAAAATAAATAAAATTAAACACTTTTTTGTAAGTATATTGAGATGAACCATCTCCATTGACAGTATTTACGGTTTCTATTTTCTGTCTGCATTTGACTCCCGCTTTACTTCAGACGACTTTTGACGGAAATGTGCCAGTTATGAATTTTGAAGTCTTCTTCGGACAAAATTGTTTTTATTTTAAATTATATTATTCAGTATTGTTCTAGCTACAAATAAATCAACAACATTTTTTTCGCGCGCGTTTAATTTACACGAAAACACACACAGAACTTTCGACTCTATTGATTGAACTCTTTTACAGAAACCATTAAGATTTCAGATTTCAGATCGGTATGATCGAAAAAATCGGCAACAAGAAAGTGTAACGTATGCGATGAAATTTAATTTTTTAAGTTTAAGTGGAAATTGATGTTGATATAAGAAAATAAATAAATTGAAATTATTTAAATTAAAAATTGTACAAATATAAAAAATCTTTTTTCTGTCTATAAAAAATGCTTGACTGTCAACTTTCGATTTCTACCTGAAAGACAAACCAACCATGGAAAAGAAAAGGAGCAAATTAGCTCCTCTTTTCTTTTCAGTTACTAGAACCGCACACAATTGCTTGAATTTAGAGTCAATGACACTCACTATATGATCACTAAAAGCATATCCTTATATTCATTTATTTTGTTTGGAATCCAAGCTTCGCTGTGCAATTAGTGAAATAAAGCGGTTAGACACTATAAGTGGAGTCATATTATTCGGATTCTACTGTATGTAGCATATTAAATTGAATATTGTAGACATGACTCAATATTTGTTTTAGTAATAAGAATTGTCGACATAAAGATTATCTAAATATTCTATCTTTTGAAATAATTTAAAATAATAAATATTATAATTGATTTTTTTTAAAAAAAGTTAATAGATCTCAGGGTAAAATGACATTGTGAACCATAAATTAAAGACCCGGCAAACATCGTCTCGCCATATTCATTATTTTTGGAAAACTTCTTTTTAGTTAACAATTTAAGTCTGTGGAGATGAAATTATAAAGCTATATTAACCGTTTTGGTAATAAAAGCATCATGGAATCAAATTATTATTTATTTTGTGTTTTTTAATGCTTAGTCATGATGAAATCGGTAATACTTCCTTTTTAAAAGCAAAGTAAAAAAATTGAAGGGACTCACTCTTAATATTTTGGAGTATAGAAATTAAATCACAATATTCAAGAAAATCTTTCCCATATGCTCACAAAATTTCATTTAATTTAGGTAAACCGTTTCAGAAAAGTACTCCTTTAATCATTGCATTGGCAAAAAAATTGATTAGCGGTAGCTCACCTTGAGCACGTATGGGTATAATTTTTTGTACATATGTAGTTTATAGTGTTTATATTATCCAAAATTGTACTTTTGCACTAAAAAAATTATAAAAATTTAGGGCTACAAAAATTAAAGTTTGACCTTAAGGCAGACCTTTTCCCACATATTAAAACACTGTAACAAGAGCATTTATTTTTAAGAATTTTTCAAATAATTTCATAGAATTCTTCTGTTCCAAATTAATCCTTTATCAAATTTCGCTTATAATCCCACAACTAATTCTAACCTCCAATACCTACATTAGAGGTATTTTGAAATAGCGCAACTTCACCCCTTTTGGCCCGCGTTCACCCCATCGTTTGTCGGTCGGAAACGAAATTTTCAATTAATTGAAAGTAAAGTTTTCCCGTTTAATTGTTTAATTAAAATCATGCAAAACTTTCATACATTTCTCAATACATAACTTTACATATTTATGCGATGAATCAAACCCGCACATTTTCATATGGATGAATTTTACGGTGACTGGCTTTTATGCGACGAATCATAATTTTCTACACAAATAGCAAACCCCATTCGACAAAGGGGATGAATTTCCATTGACAATATCACCTTTTCGCCATGACTTTAAGACAATTCATAACCGTAATAATTCAGGAAATACAATTGAAAATTATTTACTTACGTATTTAATTCCAAGTCTAATCGAAATTTATGATTAAAAGCCTTAATTAATAACGATGTCCGATGAAAATGTTTCCCCGTCTGAAAAGATACAAGAAAAGGAAGAGCAAATTTAATATTTATTAGGTAAATATTGGTACAATAAAGATAACATTTTGTAAACAAAAAACATTAAGAAATATGGACTTGAGAAATAAGATAACGGCCTAAACAATATATTGAGAGATTTATTGTGAGTTTCGAAAGTGGTTTTATGGCCTTTATCAACAGTCCAATGTGAAATAAGAGAGAGGCACAAAGATTGTCAACACAAATGAAAGTTTTGCGAAATTTATTCATGCTTTAAAGACTTTATGAAAGTATTAATATATAGTTCATCTCTTTGAAAACTATTTGAATAACATATTTTATTATAAACTGTTTCGGTTAATGGATAGTGATTTATTGCTTTATTATAATTTTTTATAAGTTCAAGTTCGAATCTCTTCAAGTTTTAAATAAAATAGGATTATTGGGAAATTTTAATAAAATGTCTCAATTTAATTTATAGAACATGGAAAGGATATATAGTATAAGTTGTTTAGAACATCTTCTTCTCTTTCCTCCTCAAATATCGTTAAATATTTATATCAGGACATATTCGTCTTTATCTTGTGCTCTACAATCCACAACCAAACTGTCCATTGTTCTTTGAATAACCTGCATTTGCATATAAGACATAACTTTTTCATATATTTTAACCATGTGCTGCTTGAAATATTTAGTTACAAAACCATGCCAGGTTATGACCACAGGCACTGTTATGATCCTGCTTCCTGGGTCAATTAAAAACTCTTTAGTTCATTAGCCAACATCTCATCTTTTCAACAGCTTTTGATACTTCGCTTGTAGTCAAAATATTTTTCCACTCCTATATCGAAACATACGCATTTCAATATGCCATTGAATTTCGTAATGTTTCACATTATCGGACTCAGTGAAAATTTTGAATTTTTATTTCACTAGTGAAAAAAATGTCATAAACTATCCAACAAATTTGCCTCAAAGTCCAAATTTGGTCGCCATTGTTGCCCTTAAGCTACACAATATTGATCTCGGCTATGCCATACGACCGTGATTTTGTTGCAAATTAATTAACGTTTCCGGTTTTTAAATTTTAATATTTACCGTTTAAACCACCATCTGCATATAATTTGGCAATTTATATTTGATTTTGAACACATTACATAGATATCAGAGACAAATCTGCTTAACTGTAATGTGAGTACATTATACTAATAGACATTTATTATACACAAATTAAAGCAAACAAACGTTCCTTGTCACAATAAAATAGGTATTTGCCTTATGATTAAGTAGTTTAGAGGAAACAATCTATATTAGTTTAAATTCCAACCGTTAGCGGTAACTTAACAATTTAAGATTTCACTTGAAACATTTGTGAAACATGATATTTTTTTAATTTTCCTTGTAAATAATGAAATTAAATGTGAAATTGTTAAAATTTCAGTGTTTATGCAAAAACATTTTGTCCTGCTCGTGTGTAAATTTCTGTTTTTTACACGGAAACAATGAAATACTCGCCTTTGGCTCAAATATTTCACACTCGTTTCATTCGTTAAGAAACAGTTGTATGTGCTACAAGCATACAACTATTTTTCATTATGCTGACTTCAATAAGTATTATTTCTTTTGTTCTCAGGTTATATATCATCATATCTTGTTTGTTGTGGTCTATTTAGAGATGTGTTTCTATAAGGAAATTATATTTTATCCTTATTCTATCGTTGTTAATCATCCCCGCAACTTTATAATTTTTCAGTCTTTTGTTGTGGTTTAGTCGACATTTTTTTGTGAAGTTATAGTGTCAACATCCGATTACTTAGGCATGTCCTTGTTTGTAGTCAAACTCAGTAGTCTTCCCCAATGTAATGCTAAATGCAAAACAATGAATAATTTCTTACATTTATTTAAAAATAAATATGACTTTAAAACACAAAATGATTAATGACTTTTTATTTTTTTTTTATTTGAAACCGATTTAAAAA
The DNA here is from genome assembly GCA_001014945.1 of Clogmia albipunctata. Classification (NCBI taxonomy): domain Eukaryota; kingdom Metazoa; phylum Arthropoda; class Insecta; order Diptera; family Psychodidae; genus Clogmia; species Clogmia albipunctata. The sequence goes on from JXOV01003979.1 coordinate 44,366, forward strand.
CTATTTTTCCATTGAAGATGTTTTAATGGTATCTAAATGACTTTTTCAGGGCTATATACTTTGTTAGAGTTTGGGATAATCTCCTAAGATTCTTGTGAATTTACATTCTAAAATATGTTTTCATATGGAAATAAGCGGCTTTTCGGTATGACATAGAATCACAAAGAAGAACCTCTTTGGACGTTGGCACTAAATCTATTTTTATATGTTTTTCAAATCTACAAATATAAACAGATTTTTTTAAATATTGTAGTTAATACACCTAAAAATGTACTGATAGCAGTTGTAGTGGACCGATTAAGTTGTTGAAACCTGATTGTCCATCCCTTTCAAATTTCCTTATTTCTATCTCTGTCCCTACAAATTTGTTAATAATTCAATAATGGTAAAATTTGATATTAAGTAATAATAAACGGAAGAACTTTCCTTCTGGTTTGAACCAGTAAACGAAACGCAAGAATTTTTATTTATCTTCAAAATATAACTTTTTTGTGCATAAGTAATTTTATATTCTCCATTCATCTTATACCAAATCAAACGAGCTTAAGTTATTCTGAACAAAAGGAAAGAGACAGGTGAGTCTCGAAGCATTAAATATAGTAGGACAGGCATTGTGGAGACTCCGCTAAATCCTGGCGAGTACAAAGGGCTCTGCAATCCACCAGTATACGTACTTCACTTTCCACACATCTCACACTCATCGATTTTAAAAGGTTTTTATTTATTTTGGACCTTCTGTTTCAATCAAACCGGAAAGTATTATTGAAATAATTGATTTAAAAACTCAAAAGACTATATTTATCGACTTGACTGGAATCATTTTACAAATCTTTACCAAGAAAAATAAAAACAATAAACCTTCGAGAAGAAAATAAAAAAGTTCAATGAATAAGAACTCAAAACATTCTTCAACAAATTTTTCCAACTTTTAAATTTATTTTTAATTTTCCAAGAACTTAATCAAATGGATAATTTGCATTTATCCGGAACAAATAACAGCAAATCAACAACAATATCCGCTTAGTTGCTAATAGACAAGTCGTCTCAATTTGGGCGAAAGAAGAATAGCTTTTGTGAAATCTCTTGATTTTGCAAACAAACATATTGAAATGGCAAAGTAAACGCCATTAAAGAAACGGACCAAATTAAATAAATATCAATATTGTTATGTTGGCAAACACGAATTTAGTTTAGGGGATGATGAAGGGGGAGGGTGGCGGAGGAAAGGGAGCATGGAGTGTCCACACAAGTTCATCCCTAATAAGATTCCGTTGAAGGTTTGCCAACAAACGCTTTACTGACACATTCGCCCGCTGCTGCTTATTTACTTTCTAGTCTGGCTTCTTCGGAGGAGCGGGCCATGAATTTACAATGTGAGCAAATTCGCCAAGAAGCGCATCTTTAGCATCGGTCGTGCATATTTCTGGAGCTTTTTCCTCTGGTCCAAGATCGATTCGGAATTCATCGCCCTTCCTTTTTGTATTCAGATCGCAAAAGGCATGCACTATGAATGGAATCGTAATGTAGTTGGCAAAATAGTTCTTCAACTTTATGCACAACCAATTTCGCTGATCCCCAATTCGCCGTTTTTCTCCCCATTTAACCCCCACACCACTCGAATCGAACCATTGTGTGATTTATTGAATCACGTATGTTCAATGGAATTGGCCCCGAAACCTGATTTCCTGGAATTCGCATCGAATAGCGCGCAAAAAATAAACAATTTCTAACAATGGTGGTGAAAAGTAGGATAAAAAAGAAAACAATTCACCAAATTATTTATAAGACTTCGTATGTGTTTCCCGTAAGTGTCTGAAAATGTTATTAAAAATTCGCATTCGAAATATTTATCGCTATGTGGTAATAGATGTGATTTGGGACTAGTACAGTTTGTTCTATGAGAAATGTACATTATCGTGGTTCCATTTTGAGTTTTTCTTCCGGACTAAAACCAAAAAGTTGTTAACACATAAGTACTTTAAGATATTTTATAAATTTTTGTTGCATAAAATTGATGTTAAGACATTCAAATTTGTTCTGTCAAAGTCGTTACCAGAGCACTAGTGCTTTTTTATTTAAAAAACGTGACCATCGTTACATAATTCAAACAAAATTATATGGACGATAGTTTCTTTAGTTTGTCACTGCAAATACGTTTGTATTTACAGTTCAAAAAAATTTCATGAAAATGAGATAAGACACAATTTTTATATATCTGACATCCTCTCAGATTACGTTAATAGGGTTTTAAATTAAAAATTCTGTTACAATACTTCATTTTTATTATGAAATAGAAACTTAAACATCAATGAAAACTATTACGAAAATAATAGAGTTTGTGCCGGAGAAATCAAATGCTGTTTTCAAAAAAGTTTCTTTAAATTCAGTGATTGATGCAATAATAATGAAGTTTAACAAAATATTTAACAGTTAAACTGGTATATTTTAATTTATTTAAAATTTAGGAATGTTTTATACTTTTCCCACACTAGAATAGATCTATTTATTGGCAACAAAGAAAGGTACAAAAAGTTATTGGTGTGGAACAGAGTATATATTTCTAGGAAATTTTTGGAATCTTAAAGATTTTTGTGTTAATTTATTTAAAAACGCATACAATTTTGTATAAAACAAGATTATTGAACAATCAGGCTGTCTTAAAAACACTCGCTAAACTTGTGTTTAATAATGCCCTATTTTATTGACCAAGTTGTATAATAGTTAATTATACAGCAAGGTTGTTAAGTTAAGGCATTATTCAACACCACGAGCGTAAGGAGTGCCTTAAAGAATGCCCGATTGTTTAATAATGCCTTATGTGATCGACTTTGGTGACAAATTCGAAAAAAATATATAATATTCGTACTGACATTCAAATAAATAAAGCAATAAATAAAGTTTTTAAAAGTTGCAAAACAGTTTTGAAGATCTATCTTTTCTGATCACTATTTCGTGTGAAGCAAGATCTATTTTATTATCAACAGAGTTGATTACAGTGCTTCAAGTAAGATATATAAAATATTAAAAAAATATCAGATGATAACAACGTCTCAGTTATCGCTTAATAATGGAAACGCATCGACCACAAAAATTAATTATGTAAGATTAACTTATATAATCTATTTTAATTAATTATCTCAAAGACTGTTTGAGAATTTTGATTTATTCGTAAATAAACCCATTCAATTTAAAGTCTTTGATCAAATAATGTTGATGAACAATGTTACACACAGTTGTAAGGTAGGGATTATTTTAAGATCTCAATAAACCAATTATATGATTATTAAAAATACATAGCTGACAATCTCTCTATTAACAGACTGTAATATTGTTTTCGCACGCCATAAACATAATAACAGGTCGAAGAAAGTGCCACGTTGGGAGAAGTGAGGGAATAGGAATAGTAGGTGGGAAAGAAATGGCTTTTCGGATTGAGGATGTTGCACGATGTTCTAGGTGTGTTGTAGATGAAGATTCGAATATCGAAATAAATTTAAACATGACTGGAATAATATTTTTGCCATTTTTTCAATCAGAAGCGCTCCTCGCTGCCACTCAATTTCGGTTTTAGTGGTTGGCAGAAATTGCGATGAAAAACCCATTTCAGGAATTACTGTGAAATTGGTGCGAAAGATGAAAATATGGCAAATCGATTTTTGCAATCACCAATCGGGATGTACATTTTCAATTACTGTCGATGTGGTCAAGAATTTCAAACCAATCCCCCAAGTTATTTGAATACAAATCGATTGGTGGAGGCGCCTAGCAATTCCCAGCTTACATTGCAATAAGACGATTTATATTCAATGCAGTTATTGTGAACTCGTGCAATAAGTAATTTTTATTCAATTATTATTAGTCAAGAAAATTTTCTTTAAATTGCATAAAGAATTCGGAAATTAAGAATGTTTTGAGGTAATTTTCAATATGTTTTGAAAATTATTAAAAAATTTTATTAAAAATTAATCATTACTTGTTTTCATTCAAAATAAACTCTTATTATACATGTTTACTCTTAATTTATTTAATATCTTTTTTAAAACTCTAAAATTTTTTTTTATTCTGTAAAGATGTTATTTTAAGACCCGACTTCTTTTTCGCATGATCTTATTAAAAAACTTAAACATAAATTACAAAACATACTATTTAAGTAACTTCATTGCAAATGAAATCCTTTTGGTTTATTTAAAAACTGTTTTTAATGAAAAAAAAAATTTAATAAAAATTTGTTTACTTTGAAAAGTAAAATACTTCTCTTTAAAAGTATAAATTAAAACCTTATTTTGGTATTAGGAGTCTTCTACCACACATCATAAAAACTTAAAATATTTCGTTGAACCATGCCAAAAAGAATTAAATTACCTTATATTATTAATTTCAATTTTAGTCTTCTTTTATTCTTTTAGTAAATTAACATTAATTCATTTTGGAGGCATTTCCATAAGCTTAACTTTCTGATATTCCTTCAAGTACGATATTTAACATTGTAAAAATACTAATTAAAAAATAAGGACTTTTAGGCATTGTCATCTGCCATTGCCTAGAGCTAGAGTTTTTTATCAGCTGATCACAAGCTCTATCGGTTACTAATCATTATACTTGAATGAAGTCTTTTACAGGTTCATGCTGGTGAGTGAATACGCTCTCTGTGATTTAGAACAGGTAACTCTGGAACACTTTATAAAAGAACTGCAGTTTGCTAAATTGTTGCGAACTTTAGCCGGAATTGATACCTCGCCATTGGCTGCCACGTCCACAAAGAGAATGGCAAAAATGTTGATGTCTGTGTGGAGCGTTCTGATGGATGGCTTTGAGTTGAGGTGGTTTATTGTGGCGATGCTTGGATGACTTATGACCGGGGCGAGGAGGTCCGGCTATTTTTGAGGTGGGTTGGAAGAATTGGCTGCTCAATAGCTTAGATTTCATTGTATTAGGTTTAGTGTTATTTGTCGAGACATTACCTTTCTTTTTAAACAATTACGTGTATTCACTTGTAAACGAATCAAGCTGTAATCCGTTGATTAATAAATATCAAATCAAAATAACAAAAAGGTAATAATTTTTTGCATTCTATATACTAATAGTTTTGAGAACCAAATTAAATTTTATTATTGAAAAAATTCAGAAAATTTGGAGGTTAAACTAAGCACAGATAACTTCACACAAAACGAGGCCCTATTTTTACCATTGTAAAATTTGAATACCATTATGACTTTTATATTCAATTATATTCGTATTAAACAAGCCTAGAAATTAGTACAATTTAATACTTTTTATGTTTTGTATTAAATATAGTTGATTTATTATTATAATAAATTTTTATAATATTTTTGAAAAAAATCTTCACTTCCCCTAGATTTTAAGAATATTTTTAAATTGTTTGTTGATTGGTAATTGTAAGTTTTTTCCAACAAATTTTCGTTTGTGTAATTTTTTAAAAAATAAATAAACTATTCCCACGACATTCACGACGGTTAACTAGAAAATTTGATATCTACTTTTTATTTATTGAGGCCACATCTACAGCATCCTATTTCAATCATTTTTTAGGGAAAAAAATGATTTTGAAAATGAATTGACTTTTCAAGACGACTTTTTGTTGTGAATAAATGTATAAAAATTTCCTGCTACATTCCAGTAAGGGTGTATTCTCAACCTCAATCAACGGGTGTTAGACTTTACGTGACTGTTTGTTTTTCAGTGTATTAGTAATCAGTTAATAGCACCTAGATCGGTTGAAAACGGATCCAGTCAATTCGCCCATTTTATTTATTTATTTGCGTCATTACTTATTTTTATAATTCGCTATGAAAATTATTTCGCAATGTTATTGATATACACAAATGGAAACTTTTTCCTGCTAGAAAAATATCCGCCCGGAATTTAATCCCACGACCTCGAGGAAGATGTCCAGGGTGCTCTCCGCTAGGACACAGAGTCAGGAATTTTTTACCAGTGAATAAAAATAAATTTTATGAAAAGCAGGGTTCCTTTAAAATATTTAGGAAATTTCATTTAAAAGGTTAATTTTAGATATCTTAGCGATATATTTAATTTTTTGTTAAATTAATAAGAAAAGTAATTTTGAGAGGTATATTTTATAATTATCTAAAAAAATCAGTTAATTATTTGAAACCCTTATTTATTATACTATATTTAAGAATACAAAATTTTAGTTTATGAATTTTACAATAATAATTTCGAAGAGTATACTAAAAGTATCTCTTAACAAATCGGTAATTAAGATATTATTTTGAATGTTGATTTATGATATTTCTGAATAGAAAATTATTGTTTAAATAATTTCAATGGATTCTGAAAATAACATTTAAACAACAAATAGTAAAAGAGGTCGATGGGATATTTAAAATTGACCCTGGTCCTTTTGTCAATGGAACAATGACCAGAAATTGAAATTAAAAAGGGATATAATTATTTTGTGAAATATGTACAATAAGTTATAATCCAGGACATTCAATTTGTGGGAAAATGTAGAGAGGGCTGATTCATTTTGAATAGGCCTCCAGGCTGAAGAGCTGATGAGTCGATGATTGGGAAAAGGGGCTTATTTACATTGATGAACAATAATCAATAGATTGGGGTTGGAACCAAGAATAAGAAGAAGAATCTAAATAGGAAATCGATGAATGCGTCAGATAAGCTTGAATTGTGATAATTCCTAGGCAATAACCCTACTTTTCTACTTCTAGGTATAATTAAAATGCCTGTTTATTGCAATTTGGGTCCTTGTTGCTTAGGATTAAGGACAAACGAGATGTTTTCGAGTGGCAGAATTAATTTTTGTGTAGACAGTTCTATAATTTATTATTATTGTTTTTCAAGCCAAAGAAATAACGAAAAAGGGAAAAAGGACCTTGTGATTCCATTGGAAAAAAGGAAAATAAATATGGATGAAACAAGATTCTGTTTTGTAGGGAGTTTACCTAGGTAGAATATTAAAAACGAATCCCGATGTCAAGCAGTTTCTGCGTTTTCGCAAAATGAAGAAAACAAAACGAAAACAACTTTATCCCGTTGTTTTTTTGGTTCATATTTGGATAAGTAATGGCTCTCTGCAAATAAGCCACGTAACCAAGTGACGGGATCGTCGTGTAAGGTAAGATATATGAGCCCCGGAAACACGACATATCTCAAATTAAAACGGTGAGAGACGATGAGAAAAAGTAGCACCAACTAACTACCAGAGGAAAACATACACGTTTCTGAATTGTATTAGGTGGTGGTATATGTTTTTTTTATAATTCCAAACTAAGCGAATTTAAAAATAACAGTTTTTGCCATTTTTCGAGGTTTGACCCAGTGTTGGGATATTGTTTTTTTTAATTGTATTTGTTTCAAATCCATATTTAATTATATATACAATTCTATTTAAAATCATATCATTTTAGTAGAAAATCCTTTCTTTAGAAAGTGCTCCATAATACAACCCTATTCAATAATACATTAACACCCACAAACCGTCATAAATCCTGTAAATACATAAAAATACTTTGTACTAAAATTCAATTACTAAAACTTATTATTTTAGATCGTATTAGCTTTTAAAGAAAATATATTTTAACATTTTCTAAACATTTTTCTTTGTTGTTCGGTTGTGATTCTTAAAGTAATTCAAGTAGTAATTCCATGAAATATCGAAAAATTTAGACCAAATTCTACTATATATAAATATGCTAATTGTATCAAATAAAAATAAATAATTAAACACTCTTTTCTTGTAGAATTATGGGTCTTTTACCCACACTTTTGAAAAATAATTATTTAAGATATGGCTAACCTACATAAAATACTAAATTTTATAATCTTAAATATCGAATTCCTTACTATATCCTATAATAATAAAAAGTAATTCCAGATTCAGAAAAAAATATATTAACATAATCGTAAGGCACACAATGTTTTTTTCAACAATTTTTAAAATTTTATGTTTTTGTAACTATTAGAGTGTCTTGCCTATGTATAAGATAATTAAAAGTATCCAATCGTGGCCGTCGAATACTATTGTGTAGATTCAATGATAATCTGTAAAAGAACCCTAACTAAATGCAACTGTTCACTTTGGTGATCACAATCCAACTGCTTTATATTATTCTAATTCAATCTCAATATTATTATTTACAAATATACAATTAATAATACACGGTGTCCATAACAGTAACGTTATACATACTTACGAGTATGTAAGAATTTATGACTAGTAAATCAAAAAAGACATATTTAATATTGTAGTGCATGTCGACTCCACTTTTCAGAATACTCCGTAGATTAGCTTAGGGTTAGTAAGTAGAGTAGGGTGTAAGAAAATACTGTAGACAGAGTCTTAAGCTAACCGTGGCCATGACTGGTCTAATATGTACCATCGAGCTTGAGCTTGATCAAATAATCAAAGTCTATCAAGTGATTGGTAATATAAAAAAATGTATTTTATTTCAATATTAATTAAGTTTCTAAACGTCTTCATGTTATCACATTAAAAAATTGATTAAAATCAAACATAATACAAGTATTTTTTATTTTTTGAAACAATAATGATTTGATTATGAAACCTGGTCGTATTTTCTTTGATGTAGTATTTTTTAACATTATAATCACAGCATTGAAATAAAATAAATCTGATATATAATTTTTTTTATACAATTTTGTATAGTAATAGTGCCATTACAGTAGTCAACGCTTACTCCATAATGTGTTCTTTTATATTGATCTGTTGAATAATATATTATTTATTACTAACACAAAGAAATTTGTATAAT
>JXOV01003979.1:53582-64754 GCA_001014945.1 Clogmia albipunctata
CCAAAACTTCTATTCGCTTGAGAACTTCCTCCTTTAATTGTATGTGTTTAGACCTAAATTTAGTGCTGGGTTGTCTTCTTATTCTTAACTTCATATTTCGCGGAAAATAGCTAAAAAAATGCGAATTGTATAAAATCTTGTAAAAAACTAGTTGGAAAAACACATAATTAAACACTCGTATCTATTAGAAAACTCATTTCATTCGTTTTCTAGAACTCTACTCGAGTTTAATTATGGTTCATTTTTCCCACACGTTGTTTAAATAACTATTATACCATTTTGTATAGTAATAGTGCCATTATAGTAGTCAACGCTTACTCCACAATGTGTTCTTTTATATTGATCTGTTGAATAATATATTATTTATTACTAACACAAAGAAATTTGTATAACTATTCTTCATTATTCAACCGCAAAATTTTGTACTATTCTTAGTAGCCTTAGAATGAATACCTATTTTGACATTTTTCATGTCTCTATAGTAAAGTAGGCAATGATTTATTAATCAATTTAAATTTGTTGACATTAAATGGCAAAAAGTAAAGTTCTTCTTAAATGTTGATTATGGCTTTTAAATGTGGTTTAAATGATGAGAGCTATCACGGGGATATCAGTGATACAGTGCATGGTGCAAGGTTGTCGTGATATTTTGAAAAATTGAGACTAAAACTTCTATTCGCTTGAGAACTTCCTCCTTTAATTGTATGTGTTTAGACCTAAATTTAGTGCTGGGTTGTCTTCTTATTCTTAACTTCATATTTCGCGGAAAAATAGCTAATAAAAATGTGAATTGTATAAAATCTTGTAAAAAACTAGTTGGAGAAACACATAATTAAACTCTCGTATCTATTAGAATACTCATTTCATTCGTTTTCTAGAACTCTACTCGAGTTTAATTATGGTTCATTTTTCCCACTCGTTGTTTAAATAACTAATATATTATTTGTCACTTATCAGATTATTTGTTCGTTTAAATAAAAAAAATGTCCAAACGAAATATATCATATAACATGTGATGCGAATCAATTCAAATAAGATTTAAATAAAGTTTTAATTTACTTCATTGAAAAGAACTTTAATATGAAATTTAAGCAAGAAAATTGAATAATTTACTATTTCACCTAATAAATACCGAGGTTTTTCTGAATTCTCATTTCCAGCAACGACAAGCACTATTTTAAATGCGATTTTTTTGCTGCGAAAATGAGGAAAAAAGCTCATCTGAGGTGTAGTTCTGCTCGTGAAAACAGAGAAAAGGACGGAGGGTGGGATAGAGTCCTTGATTACAGTGGAATCGTGTAAAAAACGCAAATCATTTTCCCGCTTCTCGGGGATTACAACTAACTTTTGCATATCCAGCACACACTATTCATCTCTCCATTGAACGTCGTCATCATGGCAGGATTCTCGCCTCCAGATATACATATGGGCTACCCGTTTTGGCAGCCCCAAATGATAGAAAGGGCTGCTGCCCCAAATTGGATGACTCTGTTTTTCCTCCTCTTGGCACAACACTTTTTCCATTAGCCTTGGAAACGAACCCAGATCCGAAGACGAATGTATGCACACTCCTCTTTATCCTTATAAAAGCATAAATGAATACTAATACTAAAAGATTCCACATTTTGATATTTTATAACTGGTTTTTAATTTCAAATATTTTTTATTGTTAATAATATAATGTAACGAGTACACCTCTAGAAGTTTAATTAGATTCCGGAATTGCAATACGTTATTTCCTCCAAAGACAGTCGAATTTGCAATCTGCTGAACTGAAATTTGCGAATTCTTCTCTTATACTTTGATTCTATAACTATCCTTTACTACCTTGATTATGACAGCCCATTGACCCTTTTCAGGTGCCAATTTATTTCAGAACCAAGTGACCAATAAGTGAAAATGGGTTAAAATATTTGAAATTTGATTTTAAAATATTGTATATCATAAACAAATTTATATATATGTAAATAAAAATGTGTTCGTTAATCTTCTAGCGTTGACATATGTATCTACAAACCGCGTTTCTCTTTTATCTGAACTTGTTAATATTATTATCTTCAGTGAAGTTTCTTGCAGCTTTTGAATTGCAATCTCAACAGGTTATGGGCCCAGCAATAATTAAGAACGCCAAAGGTTACGAAAGTTCTAGAAAGTTTGAATTATTGAATATGTTTTAATTATTAAACTATTTGATTACTAAGGTATAAAATTTGATTTCTGATATAGACCAACAAAAAACTTTGACTCTATTTGTGATATTACTTTACATTTTTCAATCGGCTGGTTTTTAAATAAATATAGACATTAGTTCTGCGCCACCTCGAAGCAAAACATGGTAATTTCATACAAAAACTGACTGTCTTTACCATCTCTGACTGTCTTCCTTACCTTCTTAACGTTTGAGTTCTATTAAAATTTTAGATTAAATCCATTTATTTGCATTAGAATTGGTTTCGTGTATTAATATAATTTGAATTTCAGTTAAATTACAATAATTCCAACACAATTCCATTAATTATTTTATCATGTCTTACGAGACGGTTTAACACTGATATCTATTAAAGAAATACTGTCTTTAAATAAATATAAAGGAGTGTATGTGGGTTTGTTCCAAGACATATAATACATCGTTGGTTTCTTCTGGGATGACGCAAAAGTAACGCTCCACAAATTAATGTTTTATTCAACGAGAGGAACTGCCGGAGAAGGGTAAACAGAAATTCAATTAAAAATTTTAATTGATTCTCATATTTATTTACTTTTTTAATATGAAATGGTGGCGTGATTTCAACAATGTGTTGTGATTAAATTACCATTAAGTCATACAGAATTAAATCCAGGGGTTGCTTAAAGACGTAAATTGATTACGTAATCTTAAAGAGGAGAATTAAACAAGGAGAAGAAAATGTATTTCGGTAACCTGGGAACTAGTTCTCTCACAAAGATCCCAGATAGGTGACACAGTCATTGATTTTATGATAACGATTATCTACTATGATTTGAAACACACAAACCATTTAATCTTGATGGTTTTTCAATCATCCTATATTGAAGACTATGCCTAATTTTCAAATGAATTGTGTAATGTTCGAGAAAATTATGTGATGTTAAAGTGTGGTAATTTCAACTTCATTGATACCATCTTTTTTTTAACGTATGAGCTGGGTCTGTTCTTCAATCTCCTTTTTCTTCTGCTACGACTCAACAATTGTTATTGGTCTAGGTCTAACCAATCGGTTTAACGTAATCAAAGCTATCTAATGCCCTATCTATTCATTTGCAAATCTTCTTCAATTGACGATTGAATGTCATGTCTATAAATCATTATTAGTTATGATATTATAAGCACCTTGGATAAATGATTTTATATAAAAGCTATTTATTGCCAGGTTTTGGCCATTGAAACAGAACATACATACTACGAAGAAGGCCTTCCCTTTTATAACTTACATATGTATCCATTCATTGAGTGGCAGCAAATTACTAGTACAGTGAACGCCGCTTATTAGGGCGATTGGTCAATAAAAGCTTGGATTTGATCTTTTTAAATATGTACAAGTATGTTCATATGTATATACATTCATATGTGCTTGGAAAAGTGTATTTATTAAATAATAATTGTTCAATATATGGTTATCTTATAAAATTTATAAATATTTCAATCGTCAATGACATGTACATTTATTGTGTCTTGTCAACCAAACAAATTTGAATGCTCACCCAGTTATAATGAACAAAAAGATGCATATAATGCATATAAGAAAACGAAATAAATTTAGCAATCTATTTAACAATTAAATTTGGTTCTGTTTATAGTAATGAATATATTGACGACCAAAAATTTACAACAGAGAGAAACCTTTTGTAGTAATAATCTTGGCCACAGAAATTTTAATGTATTCATATGTGGCCGATCCGTTCCGTTTTTGCCTGATTAAGCGATTGTCTCTATCAACCGTGGTCCCTAATAAGCGGCGTCCACTGTATTCGAAAGATCCGGTTTATCTCTTTGATTCTGTGCACTAAATATAAGCTTTGAAAACTTGTCTGATCGAATGAACAGCACTGACGATGCTAGTTATTCGACAGTTGAGGCTGTGGTGTTATTAAATTTATTTTAAACAAATATTAATCACAGAATGTTGTTATCGAGTAATGAAATTCGAAAGAAAAAAAATAAGGTCTGATTAGGGCTAAAAACCGGGGTCCTGTCAAGTTGAATTCTGTGCAACGCTTCAACCACTGAACCTGTTCATGTATTTTAAGGGATAATTACGAACAAATAAGACGATATACAAATTCTATTGTCTTTGGAAATCATTAGAGTATACTATTGCTTAACGATAGTGCTTTTAAAATCTTTATTTTTTATTACAATTTGTCACGACTGTCACTTAAACCTTAAAACGACTTTGATAAAATTGAGAGCAAATGTTAGTACGGTAAATGTAGCCACAATGTATCAAAATGAATCAAACGACAACACTAAATTTAAATCCATTCAAAAGCATTACAATCAAATTTTCTAAGACGAAACTGAAAAGGTAAGTTAAGAAATTCTAGGAATCTTTTATTAATAATCTAGCTAAGAAAACTTAAGATCCTTTTTATTGAAATCAAAGGAGAGCGTTCTCCACTTTCAGTGCATTAGTTACTGAAAAGGGTGAGTTGTGAATGAAGCTTAAGTGCAGAAAGTTTATAAATAATTTAAAGTAACAGACATAAGCAATTTGCTAAACGATTCTGGCTTGTTAGAATAGTGAAATGGCGAGAGATTGCCATCCTACTTTCCCCCTTTCTTTTTCCTCTCTCTCTTCATTTCAGCTGAAGCAACAAATCAATTCTCGAGTTATAACTTTTGCTGTTTCCAAATCCACTGAAATGGCAACGAGAGCTGACAGAAAAGACCATTTATTGTGTTTCTGTTCTGCCCCATATCCATAAAATTCGCATCAATCTTCCATCAATTTACGAAATTGCTGTTCGTATATCAAAAGTTCACAGCACAATTCTGTTCTCTTTTTTTTTGGCTAATGATGCCAAATGGAGAGTTATTAAAAGATTGGATATCTGGATCAGAAAAGGAGAAAGAGAGCAAAAAGTGAATGGGAATTATTATTGACCAAAATCGGAATGACTTTCAATTTTTAAATATTTAATCCTCCACTTGAGACCGATTCAGAGCGTATATAAAAGCACGAGTTAAGTGGCTCCAAATTGATCCCAGGATGTCGCCTTCTGAGGCATATGGCCCCGAACAAAAAATACGAAACTAAAATTCGTCGAATGGAACGAAATTAAATCTCAAGGGTGTGTCGGTCACGTCGTCGTTCGAAGGGACGTGCATTTTTGGGCTGGCAGTTGGCCGGATTTCAAGTCACCAGTTCGAAACCAATTAATAAAAAACCTCCATCGATAAGTTTCGTTCCGATAAAACAAATTAAACTAGAACAACTTTTTACATTTCAGAAATTAATTTCCAACTGTAACTCAACTCTGGTTTAAACTAAAGTTGAAATTAATTAATATTTAGTTTGTTGGTCGTAGTTTTGGATAAAGGTAATTGAAACAATAATTGGCGCAGTCGGAGTAAATAAAAATTGTTAAAAAGCTAGAGCCGTAATTAAATTGTTATTTAAAACTTTGAATAAAATAGTGGTAAACGAAATAATGGTTGGTGCACAAGGTAACTGTAACTAAAAGGGTAGTTACTTATTTTTCCCAAAATTTCCAAAAAATTATGATTCAGCACATAGTCCTCGTTATGGACAATTACATGGAACGTGATTAATTCCGATTGAGAATTGTGCCACGAAAACAAGAAACCGGGCATTCCAAATTGATTTTCGAATCTCCATTTTTCAATTTTCGACCCAATTTGGCTGATTTGATCCAGCCCTCCATCCCCAGACATGCCTAACTGATTATTAATTGTTTGAAATTGATTTCTTTCCCTTCCATCAACCCATTCTTGTCTATTCAATCCATGTCTAGGGATTGCGAACAACACAATGCTAAAATGGGTCTCAGGTTTGTGATTTTTTTTTCTTAAGCATTTTATATGTTTCCAAGATAAATGCCATCAATTTAAATCAAATAAGCCGTACACAGATTTTTAAAGATAAATTGTACACGGCACAAAGTTGAATGAAAGCCAAAGAAACAAGGCTGAAATAAATGTGTTTGTTGTGCCAAAGGGAAAATTTAAATATGTGCAAAATGTGTGGAACAATTTGGAATTATGTAATTAATCTTCCTTACTTTACATGCTGTGTATTCTATTCTATACCACGCTAAATCGCATTTATTTAATTCAATTGGCAATTTGTATATATTTTTGAAAGTGAGTTTTATTAATAAAAATTTGCTTGTCATCTTGTGAAACAATTACTCCTTTCTGCCATCTACACATTTAGGGTTTGTACTTTAAATCTGAAAAGGGATGTGAGTCCTGTTTAAAAATCTAGGTTAGTTGGAGATCCCTTTAAAATCCCTTGGACAAAAAACTTTCCCATAAAAAAACCAGAAAAACAGGCAATGGATTGTAACTAAGTAATTTGAGCTAAAATTAAAAGTTTGTACCTTTGATGTGTTGTATTAAGCTTTTAATGAGGCAGCTAGAAAAACTCCAGAATTTTATTACACAGCGGCATCCCCCTTTTAAAAAGTGGAAAGCATCCCTTAAGCCCTTCGGACAACGCTAACTCCAGATCGGGGCTGATAAAAAAGCTAATTAAAAATTTTATTGAATGAATCCTTCATGAAATTGCAAAAAGTTGGCATAATGAAAAATGATTAATTGTTTCTCAGGAGGCGAAATTCATGTTTTTGCCAGAGCTTTAAAGTTGGATACAAAAAAAATGAAGGTTTAGGACGAATCCCTCTTGTCAAATGGTAATTCCTTATTTATCAGTGTTATTTTTGCTTCAAGTTTTCAAGGTCTATCCGAAACGTATTCGTGTATAAATCACATGTGATTTAATAATATAGAAATAACTTTCCAATTTTATATTGAAAAGTTTCCAGACAAAAAGCTCTTTTGGGCTTATAAAATTCCTCGGTTTTATGCGCCATTCCTTATCTATTGTTTGGCAACAAATTTCCCAACGACAGATGGGCTCACTTTTGATATACAATATTTATTGTGGAAGATATTTTTCCCGTCAGACGACGGTTAGCGATAAGGAGTGCTTTATTACTCAATACATGTAATAAGATATCGTCTTCACTTTGCTCGTGTTTTTTTTTTCTTCTCATCCTTATTTTAAGTTCTGTTCTGCCAGAGGAGATGACTTGTAAAACAGCACACGTGCAAATTCATAAATCTTGAGTGTTATGCTTATCTGGTTGGTCGAATCATGGAATTTCAAAAATGAACTTGCGAAAAAGTTTTCCTTCTTTATTCTAAATTGAGGTTAAATTTTGCAACAAGAAACTGGATAGCAAGACTAATCATAGTGTTGGAATTTCACTCAACCACCATCCATTAAAATATGTACCTGAGAGTAGGAGTGTATTAAAACTCAAGGATTAATCTGCCTTGCCAGTTTTGAAGTAGTTTTCTCGCAAAGAGGAAATTGAACCGCAAAATAATTTCGCGCTAAATTGGAATGAGCAAATGCAGTCAAAAGGAGCTCTCTATTCTTGGGGATGTTCTCGTAGTTGAATAAAGTGAAATAAGATAATACATTTCCTCCCCACCTCCTCCACTTATTCTACTCCATAAAACTACATTCAGTTGGAAGATAAACAGTCGGCGAAATAATAAATCTCGACTGATATTAAATTTCTTGTTCGCGATTTTACCTAGTCAGGTAAATGTGGAGGAGGAATAAATTTCTTTGGGGAGCCCCAATAATCCCATATATCCTCCAGATGTGTATACCAGATGTAACTACTTAGATGCAATGACCATGTATCTCTGGTATTCCCCGGCAAATGCAGGGAATAGCACTTAAATTTAATCACTTTAAAGCTCTCGTGAGGGATTTTTGGATTGCACACAACAGAAGCAATTTATGATGTGAAATCACATTGGAAGGAGCAACTACAATTGCTCCGGCAAATCCTACAGTATTAACTTGGGTTCTAGTTTAGCAGTAGAGATCAGATAGAAGGAGAGAAGATAGAGGGAGAGAAGTGGTAGCCATTGTTACAAGGAATAAAATGTGTCTTCCAAAGACAAACATTTGCTCGGAGTGAAACCTCAAAACAATATTTGGAATTGTCCAACAACAAAAGCCAATCCAGAAAGTGGTGTGTCTCTAGTCGGTCAACGAAACCCCTAATCAGGGTCGGTGTTACTGGATGAGCCATAAGAGCTTTTGTGCGCTTTTCTTTACCCATCTCAATTGTCTTTGCTTCCCATGGAGCTCCTTGCAGTGTTACAATATTAAAAATACAATTTCGGTTTACCAGTTGCCCAGGAATAGATCCCGAGTCTCCAACAATGAGACAGAAGCACCATCCATGGCTGTGTTACATTTCAATTATAATAGCAAAACTTGGGTTCGTTTGATAAATGGGAATCGCAATGGAGGCGCCTTGTGATACATTCACCAGTTCCTTGATGAAGCCATCTAGACGGAGCATCTCGCCGTCTAGAAAGTGGTGGGTGTGCATTGTCGGTTTCCCGGGTGCCATTTTCCAAACTGCCAATTTATCATCCCCGTTTCCGCGCTGCATATGTGTGCAAATTGTGTTTGTTTGCACAGTTTATTGGAGAGGAATTATTTGCCGGTTTGCGATTCCAAATGTGAAACCACAACAAAAGTACCCGACTAGTTTACTCGTTTCTTGGCTTCGAGGCGAAACCCAGGACTCTATTCGGTGTTTTACAAGACAAATATGGAAAGTTTGTATGATGCATTTTGTGAATAAATTAATTTGCTAGACGACGTCATCGTTCACCGCAAAAGCGAAATGGATGCAGTGAATGTCTCTCTGCAAATGACTGACATGTGCAAACAGTAAAGTGCAGAAGAATTTCTGGTTGTGGATTGCGATAAATGTTTACTAAATTTTAAACAATAAAGCATTGAGAGAAGCTTTTGAATTCATTCAAATATTTAATTTATAATTTGTATTTTAATAATTATTCAATAATGAAAACAATAGCCAATGTAATCAAATATAAAAAAGTAACATTTTTCATTGATTTGAATTCTATAATTTCATTGTTTGTAGCTCAAATTCTCCTTAATAAGTTCTAATTTAAGTCACAATATAAAACTATAACTTTTATTTCAATGTTTTCATTTAAAAAATAATTTTCATTTGATTTCCAAAACTAATTAAATAAACAGAATTTAAAATAAAAATTAAAAAGTCTATATTTGTTGTGAAAAAATTACTGTTTTATAATTACGTTTAAAAAAAAACTTATTTAAAAAGCATTTTTGTTGTGTATCGGTTTACTTTTCATCACGGCGTGCGGTAATATTTAACTTTGAATATCAATAGGAACAATATGGAACAATTTAATACAATTTTTAAGGTGAATGTTTTTAATATTCATTTAATTGTAGTGAAATATTTCAATCCAATAATATATCAATGTGTACAAATCAAAGCTTAAGGTATTGTGCTTATACATAATTAAATTTGTATTCTAAACACGAATTCCAATTGATTATCAATATTCTGTAATTAATTACAACCAATTGTATTAAGGCACTTTGATATTAATGAACACTGGTTTGATTTAGAATTGTCTTTTTTAAATTATTTTTTTAAACTCTAAAATTAGAAGAATATTATTTGTTACTTGTAAAAGAATGCATTCGTTAAAATTGATCTGAAGAATTGAAATATTTTGTGGTTAGTGGTTATCAAATCACCAAGAGCTTCAATTATTGAAGAAAAAAACTTTAGAGACAAAAACAAAGATTTAAAATTGGTTTTCCAAACACTCAAATATGAATATTAATATTGAGTATACCCTATGTATCGAAAGGAGCGGAATTTAAACACTTATGAAGATAACAACAAAATTCCTCAATATTTCTGAGCCACACTGTTGGAGGTGTATTTCCCAAGCTGCTTCTTCTCACATCTCCACTTTGGGGCAATGCAAACTTGATGTGGTTTCGGCACTCGATCGTTTAAAATGGCTCCGAAAGATAAATTGTGTATAAGATGGTGTCAATTGCGAGCTGCAACATTTCGTGCAACTATTAAACAGTGGTTTCCAGCAACAGCAGTCTAATGAAAACCAAATGGTTAAAGGGGGAGAAAAGGACGAAGACGAGTCCGAAGAATTCATGAGGACACACGACGAGGGAATTTACACACCACTGATGGATGTTGACGAAACTCGGTCTGTCTCCTCTCGCTCCACATTAATGGATGCATTTTACATGAATCCTTCGCCACATATTGCTTATCAGACACGCCGCAACACTGTCTGCCTTCATTACGACCACCCATATGGCGTCGTTGCTGGTCTCACAACTTAAGAGTAATTGATCAATAAAAATTTTTACTTATAATTAATGCAGATACGTGCTTCAACACAGAATTTGGTCTTGGTAGTTTGTTCAAATATTCATTTAGTCCAAATATTCGTTTTATTGGAGAATAGTTGGAGTTCGAAACTATTGAATAATTAAATTTAAAAATTATACTAAAAATGAAAGAAATGCGAAAATACTAACTATTGTCAAAAGGTTATTGTTTTAGTCGAAAGGATTCTAATAATTATTATAACAAATTAATCTTCACTTGAATTAAATTTATTTGAAACAAATAGTTATTTATCCAATAAGGTCGATAAGATAAGGCAATATGAAACACAAGAGTTGTTTTAAGCCACGAGCGAACAAATATTCTAAAGAGTCCGAGTATTTGATAATGCTTATCGACCGTGTTTTTAACAAAATTTTATGCATTTTTAATTAAATTAACAAAAACTCTTAAAAATTCTTTTAATTTTTATAAATGTTGCTCAATGCATACTGCGGGAAAAGGAAAGAACATTCCTAAATTAAAAATATATTCAAATAAACCAAAATAACGGTTTTATTTGGTTAAACTTAATTTTATTGCATCTATCAATAAATTGAGAGAAATTTCTTTGGTAATCGCGATTAACTTCTTCGGCATAAATTCTCATATTTGGATAATAGTTTTTAATGATGTTTATGTTTCTATTTCATAACAAAATGTGGATTC
>JXOV01003981.1:537-20023 GCA_001014945.1 Clogmia albipunctata
CCGCCCAGGGATCGAACCTTTGACACCGAAAAGGCAGCCGGATGCGTTACCACATCAGCTGTGAGGCCGGATTCGTAGTAAACATTGGCTATCTATTTGCTTATTACTCCACATATGCGTGCGCTTGGTGTTATATCCTTGTGGTAAGAATCAAAATAAGTAGGATATAGTACCTTGTGTACGATGTCATAAGATTTTCACATAAGCGAGTAGCCTAGCACAGAACAGCCAAAGAATTGGCTCGAATTCTTATTATGAAAAACACGTTTATCGCGTCATATTCGACTTAACACTCAATGAATACATATTAAAAAAAAATACTGTAATAGTTATGAAAGAATTGCTTTTATTTCCAGAAAGCCAACTTATTATGGGACAACATTGCATACCAACTTTTAAAATTTTAAACTTTTTAAATGTAAACGATAAATATACATGTTACTATTAATTTTTTCTATAGTATGAAATGAACCAAAATGCTACAATTTTATGAGTTAATTTCAAAAATCGTCTTAAATAATCATCAATTTATTTAATTCCTTTTTTAAATCCTTTTCTTTTCTCTAATTCTCTTTACGATTATGTAAATCAAAGTGTATGATATTACTTGAGAATTTTAGCACTCGATTTCATTAATCCAAGAATTCACATTATCACAATATCGACTCTCTGGTAGGGATTAGTTAAGATCAGAGTGAGTTTGTACATATGGGGCAGAAGTTTGTGAGAGGCAGAGACATGAGGAATGTTGTCAAGGAATTACCAGTGATCCCATTTTTAATCCGAATCTGATGTCGCCTTGAGCTGGTAATGACGATAATGAATTTAGATGTTGGAAATAGAAATTAAACGTTCTTTGCACTTCTTTCTGATAAGCACTAAAATGTTTCACACATAAACACACACTGGTACACACACAATACACAAGAATTGCACACTTTTGCTGTAGAAGAAAAAATAGACACGTATTCCTCTTATCACGATTCGCGTATCAATTTCGCTTTAAACACGGGCAAGACTAAAAAAGAAATTGCATCTCGCCGTGTTTTATACTGCACACACAAGATTTATCTTTTCATTATTGCACTGATGGGTTTACGAGTCTCATCCAGGCCTCCCACCACCAATATGGGTGACTCTATCCCCACACGTTTGTTGGGGGTTAGTTGCATTTGAATACTTTTTGCGATGCCAATACTCGTTGTTAATTTTTTTATTTTATGGTTTTGTATTGAAATTCGTTTTTCATAGTTGATACTTCATTTGGATACTCAATAATGTATAAATGTATAAATGTTTCAATTTTGAGTTACCAAATCGTATTATATTTTTTTATTAGAAAATACGAATAAAAAGGGTCATTTCTTTTACAATTTTTTAAAATTGATTTGAAAAAATTAGATCCCTGTAATAAATTTAATAAACCAATAAATGTGAAAATACTCAAATCAACTATTGATAAGATTTATAGAGCTTTTTCAGAATTAAAATTGTTAAATGTATCTATTCCATATTCTCAAAATTTATTTACTTGAAGAGAGTAAATGACATTTTTAAACATCGAAATATAGCCTAAATCACTTTTAACACTTACGTTTCGGTAGGTAATGAAATACAATACAATTTTATTTGAACTGTTATAATATTTTTTATCAAATATAAAATTAATGAATATTTTAGGGTTACTATCAACTATTAAAAAATAATATCATTTAATTATTCGACGATTCTTTGAGTTGATTATCAATGAGGAAATATTTTTTTTAAATTTAAGTAAAACGCCATTGAAAACTTTTTTTTGGCATGACACTGTGCAAATGTTACGACTGTTGGGTTGATTTTATTGCTACCTTAAATTCTCCTCGGACTTTTACAATTAACGTATTTTAAAATAATTTTAGTCGCATAAAATTTTACAATGACACTAAAATATGTCAAAGTCATTTTTATATCACAAGTCCTTTCGAGAATTCTTTAAAACCTTCATTATTAATTTGTGACCTTCGTGAAAAAAAGTTCATAAAATTGATATGGATTCCTGTTTCTTTGTGCACGGTTTAACTGTAACAATCCGTTATATTTCCAATTTAGAAGAACATTTTAATTAAAATGCACATATCGGATGAACTTTCAAACAAATTATTTTGTTATTGAAAACAACATTTTATACTGAAGAACTTGAGATCATGGGTATATTTCCTATGTGAAGTACGAAAAAACAAGATAGAGTTTTCTCCATCTTCACATGGAATTAGGAAACGAAACAAGAACAATGTGAGGGAGCAAACTAAATTTTAAATTTGAATTTTAAAAAACGAATTTTTTATTGATTTTTTATTGATTTTTTGTGTTAATTTATTTTTAAATACATACAATTTGGTATTAAACACGGTCGAATAGCGTTTCTAAATACACGTGCCTTTTAAAAAAAAAACCCATTACGCTCGTGGTTTTAAAAGATACCAGTGGATAATAATGCATTATCTTATCGACATTGTTGTATAAAAACAATTTTAGGTTGTACACGTACTTTGATTCTATGTTAATTTTTTTCTTTCAAATCGTTTAAAACTAGAATATTAGCTAAAATCGAGTCATATTTCAATATACTATACCTTCTCGTATTAAAATAAAAATCATCGGTCACAAGAACTGATCAGTTGATGCTCTGGAGACGAGGCGGTTCTGTCATTTATTTTATTTTCATTTATTTCAATATCTCTTCTCGTAATTTTTTTTTAGATATTTAATTCTTATTTTAATCATTAACGTTAATCACCAATAATTGATTAAAAATATAGAATTCATTTTAAATAATAGCTATTTCGTTTCTGAGAATAAATAACAATAGCTCTAAGATTATTTAAACCTAGGTACTCAAATGAGTCGTAAGCGTTTATTGTTATCTTGTCCCATCTCCCCGTGGACGGTGTGAGAGAAGGGAATTCCTGGGACCTGAAATTGAGGCAATGGCATCGGATTACGTAAATATTTTCATACGGAGCGGAAGTGGCAAGGTGGTGGCACCGGCAAATCTGAACAATATGCCAGCAGCCTCTGTCTCTATTGTATGGGAACGGAGCCATTGTTGTCTGAGCTTGAAGGAACTTACAACAGCACGATGATATTTTCCATTTCGATTCAAACTTTTGCCATTCAATTTGTGCTCAGCATTGATTTCCTCCCCCAAAACCATTGGATCTAATAACTTGATCAATGACTTGTTACTCTACTCGAGCTTTGTGCCTGCCTTTTGGTCAGGCGAGTGTTTGCTCTAAATGCCTTCAATCAATCAATGCATTCTTCCGGTTGAATAGAATTGGCCAATTTTCCCATCGGATTATTAACACTCTCGTCTTCGGTTTTAGACAATACAGTATCGTATCGTCTCTCATGGCTCAGTTTAGAGGAAAGTCATTCAAATTTTCTATTTGTACAATACAGTATTCTGGCAATTAACATGACTATTAGTTTACAAGTTTCACCGATAGATTAAAATGATCTTATATTCACATTTTATCCCATTACCAACACAGTAGGGATTTATTATAACATTATCTTTTTAATTTATAGACTTTCGTCTTTGTATTATTGAACTTTTGTACTTAAACCTTAATTCTTTATTCAATATTTTTTAAATAAACCATTTGTCTTCGTATTTTGTAAATTCTTTTGTATTTATTGTAAAAATGCGGCCTTAGATTTGGTTTCATTTTCCATGTAATGAGCAAATGCTTACGTGGACATATACATTATTGTAAATAAATAATTAAAATATTTTTTAATTTAAAATCCTGGGGTTTTAAAATAAAAATAAAATAATTACAAAGAAATATCGTAATGAAATTTTTTGTTTAGACTAAATATCAAAATATGCAAAAAGAATGAAAAATTACGTTTGCTGAATCAAATTTTTTAAATTTTTTTAAAATTTAATATGTTATGCTAAAAGTTTTGATTTTAAATTTTTACCAGGGTTGTGAGAAATGCACTTTCGCACATGAAAATGGGTGTGAGATATGGGATATGCACATGAAAGTGTGCACAGAGCAACATAATGTGAATTGAGGAGACTGAGAAGCTTCTAGAACTCCACATCAACGAGTCGAAAACCAATGTTCTCGTACTGGCTTTACATCCGCCTGACAAAATAGTTCCAACTATTGACCGAGAAAACTGCTTGGATTACGACGCTAGAGACTTGAATGGTTGGGAAAAAAGGTCAGCGATGACCGCATATATAATCAATTTATCCCCATATAAAAAAGGGAACGAAAATAAATAAATTGACAGCTACATCATATCAATTCAAATAATTGAAATACGTGGTGATCAAATTGAGCGGCACAGGAGTTCAATTGGAGACTTTCGTTTAGTGTATGCACATAAATTTTGCGGGACACCATTTCAACCATTCTTGGTCAGTTTTAATCAATTTATAACTGTATTTCTAAATAGACTTAAAGTTTTTAAAAGAGGTTCACACTTAGAAATTGACGCTTTATTTAGCTTAAAGTTTTTTTTAAATGAAATTCGCTGATTGAAAAAGTAACGTATTGGGTGAATATTTTTAACTGTAACTCTAAACTTGTCAAGATAAGGCATTCATACAGTCCCGTTCGGACAACCCATGAGCCTAGAATCTTAAACCTATCCTCAAACTCACCCACTGAAACCATTACTAACAGAGCGACTCTTATAACGCCCTACCATACTTCGATCCGAAAAGTTTCCACCACTGAACGAATGAATAAGACAGGCCTGGAAAGGAGGTCGTAACTTGACGTCTTAAGATCAATAATCGATTATAGAGGAACTCCTTGTTTATTTGTGAGCTATAGCCCCCCAGTGTGGCTTAACGCTCAACCCAACATAACATAACACATAACTCTAAACTAATGTATGTTTACGTTACCTTTTTATTCACCGATTTTCGCCATCTTGTCGATTGGAAAATCTCAATTAATGTCTGAAAAAGCGTTTAATCAATTTGCTTAAAAGTTCTGTGTTTTTCGAGTAAATTGAACGCGCGGCGGCCAGATTATGTTGATTCATTGGAGACTTGGGAAAGACTGAAGTATATAATTTTTAATTAAGCAAAATTTCAGCGCGTTGACGAATAAAACTCCAATCTTGGCAAATCCTCATAAGAAGTTAATGGAAACGTCGAGAGGCTTGTTAATTCTGTCACAAAAAAGTCGCCACAAATCATTTTAGATAGTTCGTCACACTATACTACAATTTTATAGTAGAAGATTGCAATGAATTAAAGATAGACCCAGTTAATAATGATATTTTTGGTCAATGTTTTGTTTTATTTAAAAACTTATTGTTTGTTTAATTTTTTCTGTATCATTTTTTAAACATAAATTATAGTTAATAAAAATAAAATACTATAATTATGAATTCCGGACATTAATGTTACGTTTTGAGTATTTCAAATAAAGCTGAATTGTTTAAGAGTCAAAGCTTCTTATGTGTAGGAAAAAACCACCCATAAGCAGCTTCTTCTGTATTTCACACTGATAGTTAAATTTTGCACAATTATATTTTTGTTCAAATGAGGATTTTAATTTATTGATATGGTTGAATAACATGCTTCAAATTTGTTGAAGAAGAAATCGTGATAATTTCAAGATAGATACACAATTCATTGAAATATGAATATGATGTTAAATTAACTTTCCCTGATTAAGACCAATAAAATGTTAACAGTAATTATCAGTCTAAACACAATGTATTACCTATTATCTGTCTTCAGTGATTCGCAATTAAATAGTCTAAAGAGAATTTAATTAAGTATGTGTGTGCAATTTTAGATAAATTTACAGTAAGAGGTTTTCTATTAAGTCATCATTAAGTCATCTTCTAAGGCTTTTACTTTGTGACCTAATCTGAATCGATACTTAGTTGCTTACCTGTCGGAACAACAATGGCAGCGGTTTAATGGGGCTGAGGTGACGTGATAAGAAGATTATGATAATAAACACAATTAAAAGTTGGTTAATTGGAAATGAGAGGGAAACCGTTTCAATGCAAATCAGTAATTTCTTTGATATGGTCTGGGAAATTGCGTCTATTCAGGCGGAAAAGTGGCTTTAAATGGTATATTTTATGTGAGTAAATGTGTCTCTTCAGGGGTCCAGGAAACGCGTTTCTTTAAATGCTAAATAATTTCTATTGCACACAGCATCTGCAAATTATTGATATTTAAAATATGATGCTGCCTGGCCGAAAAGAGGAAATGTTTTTATAAATCCGGGGGAAAATGCCTTTTTGATGCCTGGTTGTGTCATCTGCGAAATGAAAGCCCGTCCCGAGGGCAGTGTGTTTGCCTCGTTGCTTCAGACGATCCCAACTTTTGCAATTTCTTTCGGTTTCCTCGACGACAACTTTTTTATTAATTCGTCCACTTTTATTGCGCTTTGTGTTTTGCAAAAGACGGATGTCATTCTCTCTCTGCATGTCACTCTCAGTCTAATTAGCTATAATTTCCGCAAACACTTTTTTTGTTCACATGACGACAAAGATGACACTCGGGGATTATCTTGACACCACTTGGCCATTTAATAGCCACAGTAAATAGATATAGATTGTTGATATCTAATCAATAAAGAATAGCATTAACACTTTAAATTTTTAAAATCTTCTATTTTTTAAAACTTTATTTGCAATTTTGAAAATTTTAAACAAAAATAGTTTTTTTTAAAAATATATATTAAAGCTCTTTTCTAAGTTCAATAATAATTTATTCGGAAAATATAATAAAGGCCACATTAGGTCAAATTTCCATTGATTTTCAAATAATGACTTTAAATTTGTAATTCCTACACTTTTCTCTCTTTTTGCTAACCCAAAACTTTCAACTCTAAAACGATTTAAAAGAAGGGACAAGTCCATATGTCAGCTTTAGAAAAATCTGGATTTATGTAAATTAAAGGGAAAAATCCTTGTGAAAACAACTCTTTTTATAAATATATTAGGAAAGGAAATGCAAATTTCTTAAGTACAAAATTCTTTTAGATATGAAAGAAGATAAATAAATCAGCAATTAATTTATGGATGTATGGATTTATAAAAAACGATGATTTGTTGCAAATCGTGAAATTAGTTTCTTAAACCACAATAGTTGATTAGTTACAATTACTTATTTGCTTAAAATATTTAAAGCTACTCCGAAAAAGTGATATAAAAATAACCAAAATTAATACATAAATTGTATAAGGACTATAAACCCAGTCATAAATTATATTCCGTAAGGAATATAGTCTTTTAATATTCTGTTTAATTCAAAATATCTGTTTGTCATGTTCAAAGCATTTAAATTTGAAGATTAATCACAGAAAAGTATTCCACGTTACGTTCCCAATATAAAAAGATATATCAGTGTTGAAAAATGTATTTAAATAAAAGAATATTAAATGTATAATAATTGATTATTTATTTCTTTTACATAAATCTAACAAATTATGTGCGGTTTCATAACTTAAATTTATAACAATCCTAAAGAAATAGCACTAAAAGAATGAGGAATAGCCAATTAAGAATATACTAGCAAACACAGAGCTTACAAAATCTAGAAAGTATGAATTGCTTGCGAACGAGTTGAAATACATCCTTGAAGATTATACAGTGATAATTCCAGTATTGATGACCTGGGATGGATTAGTGTCAAAACATTTCAAAAGATACATGAAGGAATTAGATGTAAACGATAGACTACAAGCAGAAAGACTGTCAGACAGTCAGTGGTTCTCAAACACACAATTGAAACTATACTAATCGACAGCCGAAAAAAATATATGAGGAATATATGAGAAGAGCTGTTTAATATAATGAATCAGATGGAATTAGATTTCAATGGAGCCGAAGTACAGTAAGTGAAAGAATTACACGATTCAATTAAATTTCTGTGTATAACTATTGATATAAATAAGTTTATGAATTTTTGTTGCTTAAAATTAATATTAAGACATTTGCTCTGTCAAAGTCGTTATTATAGCACAAGTGCTTTTTCTTTTTTTTATTAAAGTGTGACCTCAGTGAAAGAAACCCATCACTTTTATATGTACGCCACTTTCGTTTCGTGGTTTAACTGTGATTTGTTAGTGTAAAATAAAATAAGCCATCTATCGGAGAACTTATGAACTACGATTTCTAATGGTTTATCATAGCGGCCGCAACATGCATTTTTACAGAAATTCGAAGAACTTCAAAGATTTTGTGCTAATTTATTTTAAAATGCATCAAATTTTGTGTAAAACACGGTCGATAAGCATTATTAAACACTTGGAACTTCTGTAAGACAACCCTTGTGTTTTATAATAACTTATCTTATCGATCTTGCTGTATAAATAACTATTTTTATTATTCATTTAAACAATATAAATCAAAATATTTAAATGTTGTAATTGAAAAAATATATAAGGCACTCTGAATCTAATCCAAAATTTCAGCAAAAATTATCATAAAATATAAGTCAAAATTGATTCAAATATTCATTTTCTTTAGTTTTCATAGAATTCTGAAGTAACGGTCCAATTTTAAATCAATGTATCGAAAATTTGTAAGGAATTTATTGATCTTTAAAATAGCATTGTTTGGCTTAAAAACGTCGAGCTGTTAAGTAGCTGCTGCGAGTAATAGTCTTCCGCTATGTTAGAAAATATTGTCTGAGATTGTGACTTTATTAGCTGTTCTGTTATGTTACTCTTAGTATTCAGAGAAACACAAAGAGAATAGCTTTCCATAGTCCTCATTACTTTATTTTAATTCGAAAATTTTTATTCTATTTTCCCATTATACGAAATCAGGGTTTTTAGACTTTCGAAGAGAGCTACTGCCCTACTATGACATAGCCAACTTTTTTTTAAACTCTTGAAATATTCCATTATCATTAGATTATTTAAAAAAATACTCCATAGTGAAGATAAGTGGAGGGCTTATATGACGCTGACCAATGAAACAAGTGCGTTGATTCCTTTTTTACGCAATTTAGCTAAACCTATCAAAGTATTTGCAATTATTTTTTACAAACAATTGTGATTTGTTAAGATTAATATTGTGTGTAAATTTGATTTTTTAATATAAGAGGTCAAATTTATAACTATAAAAACGAGTTACGATCGTAATTTTGCTTATTTTTAAATGAATTAACGAAAACTCTGTCGTAATATTATTCCAAACAAATTTCGAATTGTTAACAATGAATGATATAAAATTAAATGTCCACGAAAAAAAACTTCTTCATTGCAACATAAAACGGAATTCAAAGCCCAAAGTTGTCGTCCATGGTACTTATTACTGTACTTCGTATTAAACGAATCTCCCTTTTATTCAAATCGGAAGTATTGTATAAACTTCAAGGGAATTAGGCGAAATGTTTCCTAATGATTTCCCACTGATTTCTTTGTACGCGTATGAATAGTGAAATAGAATTAAAATTTTCCGAAAATTTAATCCTCCTTGGTGCCTGAACAAGGATGTCGTTGTGTCGTGGACCGAGTGAGGAATGTGAGAAGGAAGGAAAGATGAAGATGGCGAATCAGTGCAGGAGCAAGTAGGATTACGATTATGCGGAGGCGCGAGCAAGATAAATTGAGTGCCAAAGGAGGATGATACAGCCCAGAGCTTATTGTCGGAGCATCTGCCGCACCGTATCCCTCCCCTCTGGCAAGGCTGGCGGGCTTCATTCACCATCAGCTAGTGCTCTTCAAACGCGGTTTATTATGTAGAAAATTGTTGAATATTAATGTTTTAATTCTTCTTGCCAAAGAAACGAGACGACAAATTGAGACGCGAATTATTCGCTTATTGTTCACAATTTGGATTATTTATACAATTTTGGTAAATTTGCCAGCCCGAGACCGTATTCCATTCAATTTGATGTATAATGGATAATCCGGCCGCGAACTTTATTGACGAATTCCAGGAAAAATTGGCACGCTTTGATATTTTACTGATCCTCGTGCCCTTTCATTTCAACCAAATTAATATTTAATTATTGAAAATATGCAATATCTCCCAAAGATTTATTAATATACATATGTATTTTGTTTTTTAGTGAAAATAATATAAATTTCTAACATGTGCAAATTTATTATGTATTAATGTTCTTGGATGATGTCTTAAATTGATGTTATTCATTTTTTACATCAAGTTTCTAGGTCTTCTTAAAAAGTGACCCTTATATATTAAAATATAATTTGTTATATTTTACAAGAATGGAGCTATCTTTTGGGATCAAACTTTGTAAAGAGGTTTGTTTTTAATATTTAAAACATTCTCTTTGACTGGGCGACCGTGCCGACTTAATCTGTATCTTTGAAATACAGGAAGCAATACTGATGGACCTTTAAAGGGTTTCCAAATAATAATAAAATAATTAGAAGTTATATAACACGAATTGACTGAAATATCTATTATTTTAAAAGCATTAGAAATCAATCCGACTCGAAATGGGGTGTGGACACTTGTATATTTCTGTTTTAATTCTATATTGTAATTTAACACTATTTCTTTAAATTTCTATACAATTTTGAGCGGGAGAATTTTTACTATTATTTTCGCTTTTCGGTGCATAATAATATATATTTACTATTTTAGAACCAAAGAAAATTGTGTTAAGTAATGATTGTAGTCTCTTGTGAAGACAGTTTGTTTTTAATATTTTTTTTATTATTTTTTGGGATTATTACTCGTATTGTTACTTTGGACATAACAATGGTTGTTATGGAGAATGGGGTGAAATGTACAGAGGTGTGGGATTACATAAACTTAAGTATTACATAATACAATGTAGGATGATCAGACAGTCATATAATTGGATACACGCAAATATCTACGGTAGTTGAGTTTAGTCTCCCGATTCTGCTTGGACCGTCTTCCACAAGAAGAGCTCGAGGATTCCTCTGAGGAGACAGTTTTTAAATATATTTCGCCCTCAGATGATCGGCAGTAGAGTAGAGTTGTTGGATGTGTAGGTCTCTAAAGATAGGGTGTGTTATTACGTACCACGGGACGCCACACATTGTGCGCACCATCTTAGCGTTGTATCGATTTGCTCTGGCCATGAGTGTGGCGGAGCAGGTAGACCACAGCTCCATCCCGTAAATAAATGTCGAGATGATTTTAGACCTGTAAACTTCAAGTCTGGCCTTGAGAAGAAGTTTGGACCAGAAATCATTATCCAAGACAGGTTATTGAAGACCTGGTCTGGCCTACCGGATCTTGAACTAGATGTGTCCATCGACGTTAATCTTCGGTCTAGATCAGTGATGGGCAAATTTTTTATGAGAGGGCCGGATGACATACCAAAATATCCCGGCGGGCCGGATTAAACACACAAATTATCTTAGTGGACCGCAAAAAATTGAAAGCAAAGAAAATAATTTCATATATGTCAAACTATTTTTTTTATTTTAATATTCCATAGTATTATATGATTATAATTCGTACTTAAAAATTTAATTTTCTTCTATTTACACAGAAAATATATTTTTTTAATATACATATATGATTTACCCTATGTTGTTTTTAAAATCATGTCGCGGGCCGGATTGACTAATTCGGCGGGCCGTATTTTGTCCATCACTGGCCTAAATGAATGAACAGATGAAGGACCGATTGCTTCTGTAGAATAGTCACGTTGTATTTCATTATTTGTTAAATATAGAAATAATTTCTATATAATATTATTCAGCATTTACATTTGAATGTAAAATAATGCAAACTATCATGAGCTTTTTATCCTTTAAAATAGCAATTTATTAGAGCTTAACATTGGCAGCATTTGAAATATTTAGTTGCTCTGAGCAAATCCATTTAGTTATTAAATGAAACAAATTGAATCTGGTGTTTTTAAAGCCATGGTATCGAATGATTACAATTGGTTTTTGAAATATGAGCTGGGGATCAAAATACCAAAAACATTTAATGAGTTGTACTCAACATGTTTTCATTTAAAAACCAATATCGGTTTACAATAAAAAAAAAAGAAACATCAATAAACACTCTATATTAAGTAAACTCTTCACTTTCTTTCACTTACTACGAGATTCGTTTATGTAACTTATAGCTGGCAAACAACGAACAGCTAATTAAATTGTGCATGAGCTTTTGTTGACCCATCCTTGTGGGAAATTCACTCTATTGGCCTTTCATTGGCCGTCAGAAGGAGGGACAAAGGAAAAGGTTTTAAAGACGTCTCAGTTTCTGTTATCTTTTATGTATCGAAAGCCATAGTGATAAAGAGTAAACAGACCAATTTAAACGTGTCCAAAGGACCTTTCTTGAAAACAAACACGAAGACGGACACGAAAAATAACAGTTCCAACAAACATAAAGTCGACTAATGAAAGAGATTGGTGCTCGGAGAGGGATGGGAAAAGGTCAGGGAATGGGGGAAAATGTGCGTGATGGAGGTTGTAGACGCGTTCGTCTAGGGATTAGACATCACATCTATTAATGGATTTTATATAGCCCAATAATGCCAATGTCAAGATTTAATTGAAAAAGGTTTCCGATAAAAATTGCATTAGCGATGGATGTTAATTGATACTGAATTAGAAGTTCCATTATTGGAGAAATTAATTTTGTCAATGTTAAAGACCAGCCCAAATATATAGAAAAGTTACTTTCTGTCAACTTGTTTAGTAAAAAGTTGAGACAAAGATTAATACTTGGTGCTGGGTGACAATAATCTAATTTGCCGAGATTTGGACTTTAATTAATATCTTTCAGATTTTCTTTCAGAAACTTATGAAATCTTAATATTTATCGGATGGTCAATTTAAATCAATAAATTATTAATTACCAACTTTCAGTAATTTTTGGAATTCTAATAGTTTATATTTATAAAATTTTATTGAACATTCTAAAAATATTGCTTATCACTTTTAATATTAGAAAACTATTTTTTATAATAGAAAGTGATGCAATATTTGAACGCCATTGATAATTTTATTCTTAAATATAATAAAATAAACACCTTGAGCAAGCTCTGGGGTACAGTGTCTTTTATTCCCAGGATGAAATTTGGCTTCACAAAGACATCCCGATCTTAAGTGGAAAAATATAAAATCCATAAAGGACAACTTGGACAAAAACAAATCCCCCGAACCGGAGTCAAATGCTACTGGAGCTACTAGATAACACATTAGACTGGTTACTCAACTTTTCAACGCCATACTAAAGACTGGTGCTTACCCATCGCAGTGGAAGCTGGCACGAGTTGTCATGATCCCTGAAAAAGGGAAAAACCAGACTAGACAAGAAGTCATACCGTCCAATAGACATTCTTTCTAAATGTCAAATTTAATTGAGAGAGAACTCATAAAAAAAGTCAAAAATATCTCCATTCCCATCACGATCTCAGAACACTAATTTGGCTTCCGTGAGGGACACGACTGAACAAATTCATAGTTGTTGCCGCAATATGTAAAAGCTTCGAATACAAACATTATTACTCTGTGGTGTTTTTTTTTTATATTTCACAAGCTTTTGATCGGGCCTACTTCCTAAATTCAAGACATCTACCAAGCTTCTTCTATTAACTCTTAAGTAACTACTTTCATGTATCTGTCCACGGCTCAACTTCTTCCCAACGCTCAATATTCGCAAGGCAGTGTATTAGGGAAATTGTTACGACTCACAAGATCCTTTACAGGCACAGACTCCAACATCATATCCACGACACAGCTGCCCAACTATTGGCTCCCACCACCAGAACCAGACTCTTCAGGCAACAAAAAGATTGATTTGTGATTATATTAAAAATCTCCAGAATTAAAATTAAATTCAATACTGCAAATTAAAATTTCGTTGACCACACCATTTTAATCTGCCTCTGTGTCCTAGCGGTTAGCACCCTGGACATCCTCCTCGTGGGATCAAATCCCGAGCGGATATTTTTTTTGCGCGAAAAAGTTTCCATTTGTGTATATCAATAACATTGCGAAATAATATTCATAGCGAATTATAAAAATAATTAATGGCGCAAACAAATAAATGAAATGGGCGGATTAACTGGATCGATTTACAACTGGTCTAGGTGCTATTAACTGACTACTAATACACTGAAAAACAAACAGTCACGTAAAGTCTAACACCCGACGGTTGAGGTTGGGATTACCCCTAGTTCCGTCGTGAATGTCGTGGGAATAGTTTTTTACACCATTTTAAGATTTAACTTGAAACATTTGTGAAAATTGCCAATTTTTAAATTAATCTTGTAAATAATGAAATTTAATGTCAAATTGTAAATATTTCAGTGCTCATGAGGGGAGTGTAAAGTCCTTTTTTTAACTCGGAAGCGATGAAAAACTCGCCTTTGGCTCGAATGTTTCACACTAGTGTCCCTCGTTAAAAGCAGTTGACGTTACACCTTTGTAGCACAAATAAATATTTTTAAATTACTGAAGTATTTTTAGATACTATAAATTGAAGCCTTAGAAAAATAAATTGATAAGTAGAATTAGTTCAAACTCTAATTTGCTTTTAAAACACACATTCTTTTGAGTTTGTAATTGAGTTGAATTTAAAAACTAAACCCAAATTACCATAGTTTTAGTAATTAGTAATTATTACAAAGTCAATTATTTTAAAATATTTAATATCTAAAGCTCACCAAGCATGACATTGCAAATTGAAGACCATAGTAATTTAACACGCTGACAGACTTAAGAGATGATGGATTGGCCATCTAAAATCATCCAATTAAGATGGATGGCTTTCGGAAAACTGGATAAGTGGTTGCACGCTTTGTGATATCCAGCAATTTTACAATTAATTCTTGGCACTCGACACATAATGAGGCGAATGATTTCAGTTTTCCGACAGCAGATAATTAAAGTAAGGTAATGTCATTATCTCAGAGTTATTAAATGAAAGAAAAAGCGAAAACAGAAACAAAACGAGCGCGAAATTACGGAAAGAAAATTAAACAGTTGGCTGAGTCTTGATGCAAATGAGGTGAGTATTACTTTAAAGGCCTAAACAAAACTAAAGATATATAAGTATTATTTGATTACGAAGCTTCTGAGGCGAGTTTTCGTCGAAATCAAAATTGAATTCCTCCTCTCCGAAAAACTTTCGTAATTGCACATTCCTTTCTGAAACATACTTTTACGTTAAATCAAAATAACTTTGTGCCAAAACGGTGATTTTCGCCGACTTCTTCGCCTTCTTGCTTGTGAAGATGAAAATCAAAACCTGGTCATCGGCGAATATAAACTGTTGATGTAAGTAATTGGCATTCGCACGCTCTTCGTTAAGCTCAAGAAATCGCGATAATAAGAGTAAAATGATAATTCTCCCAAAGCATCTGATATTAATTTCGCTCTCAAATGAAACACCATATCAATCACTGAAGTAATGATAACATAAACTTTAACAATTGGAATCTAATGACTGGATTATCGACGCATTCCACAATTTGCTGCGAATATGCGTGCATCTGGCTCGGAGATTTAAATTACCACAATTATACTTAAACATCATTATTTTTGCGCTTCAATTAAAATGCGTCACGCTTGTTGATCTTAAAATTGAGTTTTATTTTATTTACAAGTGGTTAAACAGAATTATAAATAGGTGCTTTTTAAGATGAAATAAATTTGTTTTGTATTTTAATGAGTAATTGGTTTTTTAGTTCCTAACTCAACTAATCCATTAAAAAAGTTTGAAAAAACTTTGACGGTATTGAACTTTCTATTTTTTCTTTTATTAAGGAAAAACACATAATTTAAATATTTTTTGTTTGTATAATAAATTGAAGTTCAAGCATTTCCGAACAAAAACTAAACACATAATAAAAACCGATTCATTTAAGTTTTTCTACTAATTTATGCCGATAACGAATTGACGCCGACGTCTAAAAACTGCCTTACAAGTTCATAGTTTTTTTCTCATTTTTATATGGCTGTATATTTTTAAAATAAATATTCATGTAAAATGCAATACAAACCTTGGGTATGAACAACTTCACGCTCTTTCCGTCTCTGATAAGTTTTTACCTTTCAAAGAGTTCAAATGATTTCTGCCGTGACGAATACTACTGTTCACTTTCAGAAGTTTTACACGAGCCTTTCTTCTGAAATCATTTAAAACGAACACAATACTTATTAGATATATCTTAGAAGAAATGATTTTGCGAAAAGTTAAAGAATGATCCTTTTAAATGAGTCATGCTTGATTTAATTCAAATTATTTTTTGACAAAACTTGTTTTTCTTTTTGAATAGTTGAAAAGTTCTGAATAAATAATAGTGATAGTATTAGTTTTACTATTTATTGTTTTCATTAAAAAATTATTACAATCTTAAAAAATCCTAAATTCTGCTCTAAGTACTACCTTTGAGAAGTCGTTCCTGTACAAATCTAGTTTGACAAATTGTATTAAAAAAAGTATAAAGCTTAATAAAGAAAGAAATGGACGGTGGCGACGATCAGGAAACTTTAATGAAAGAAATAGATTCAGAAGGAGATCAAAAAGTCTTTGAGTACAAAAATGACACTAACCGAGACAGTAACTTCCTTAACAAAGCAAATGCTCTTGCGTTCAAAACAGCTTATAAATATTTCATTGGCGGAAGAAAATTGGAGGCGTCGTCGTAACAAACCGGGTCGTTCAGAGAGGAAAACCCCGACTCCCTGACAGGATTCATAAGATTGAATTTCCTTCTAAAATTCTGGAGACAAATTCTCCGAGACAAAGTGTGCCGAAGTAAAGAGAATTTGTATACAATTCTGTTCCAATAATGACTATAAGACCTCTTTTTCATAACCTTTAATTGGTGCCACATTTTGATTTTAAATTTTTGAATTTTTCCAAGATCGGACTGGTAGTCCGATTAAAGCGAGCAGTTGTAAAACAGACTATAGGCTCTTATATCATCTCACATTTCAGTTCAGTGTAAGACTTTTTCAAGATTAAATGCTGAAAATAGTCGTAATGGATCATGTCATGAGAATAAAGAAGATGGATTATCATTTCGTAGTACAATTCGATCATTTTTACATTCACAACCGAAGAGGTAGAAATCGACGAATGAACAATCGCGGCAGGCTTCGCGCGGATTGATATCTCATTCTCAACTCTAGTCGAAGATAAAATCTATGCTGTGTTTTAATATCTCTATTATCTTAGATATCTGGAACACTTTCTTTAATTTGGGGCAAAATTATTCGAAGTTCTTTGTTTTTTTACTTTACCCTCCATGGGAGCAGCTTTTTAGCACACTTGGGCATGATTCAACAAAAGCAGTCGTGAAACCACGATAGATCCTG
Source organism: Clogmia albipunctata (assembly GCA_001014945.1). Classification (NCBI taxonomy): domain Eukaryota; kingdom Metazoa; phylum Arthropoda; class Insecta; order Diptera; family Psychodidae; genus Clogmia; species Clogmia albipunctata. The sequence continues at coordinate 17,823 of JXOV01003981.1, forward strand.
GTAAATTGCTATTTATAAACAAAAGTTCTCTTGAACAGTATATAAAGTTTCATTGAATTCGCTCTGTGATTTTTCTCCCAAAACCAAGAATCGAATCACCAAACGACATTGACTTTCTTCATTTTTCAAAATGCTGCTATTACGCTCGCATTCAGACACGATTAAAACTAAACTACCAATCCGATGGCAAAAATTTTATAAGTAAGGGTTTAGAAGGATGTCCTAAATAAATAAACTCAAATTTTTCTAAAAAAAATGTGTTTTAATTTGGTAGGCCGGGGTATTTTCAATTGACCTAGTACATTATAGTAGCATAGTTTAATACTTTTCTGAATTTTATATTTGTGAGATATATATCATATAAAACAAAAAAAATTGAATTATATCACTTTTAATGTAGAAACACAGGTGAACCCTATCAAAAATTTATATTTGATTCATTTTGAAGTGCAATCTGCACACTGAATTATAATGATTTTTTAATAAATACAATCTAACCAATGGTAATTTTAAATTATATTACTTCTGGTGTGTTTTTAATAATTACTGACATTTTTATGGCTAAACGCATTTAATCCTATTTATAAGGAACTGAAACGATGGCGCGTGGATCTTTGTATTGATTAAATAAGATTTGATTAATGTAATCCAATAAAAATTATATAGTTGTACTCTTAATGAATCCCTCCATCCAATTACAGGAAGTTTTTTTCTTCAAATTATTAAAAGTACTGAAGATATTTATTTTGAATAAAATCACTGTAATCAAATACTTGCAACGGAGTATAGTATATAAATAAGAGTTGGAATTAAAGTACTTAAAGTTATCTAAACAATTCTGAAAAACACAACGTATGTAAAAGTCCAAAAGTTTGTATCTCTTAATGTTAATATTGTTTCTCGCAAAGAACATTAAATCCCTTAATAGAAATATTTTCGTGTTTGTAATTGTCTAAACCCGGGGATAGAATTAAATGGGTTCTTTCATTTGCTCTGACGTAATAAATAAAACCAAATGCGCTTCTAAGCCTTTTGATCCCACACAATGCCTGTTCCTGGAGACGTGTGCTGCGGTGGAAAGTGTTCTGTTGATTTTAAGGGAAACATCGCAGCAAAGTTTCAATTTTAAAGGCCACGTGCTTCCTCAGTAAAACACAAAGCTTCTAAATAAACACCATTATCTGAAAAACATATTGAAATTTAAGAAAACAGGCCTCTGAAATTTAGATTTAAAATCAGAAGATTCACCTTTGTAAAGTCAATAAATGTAATTAATAATTCGTTGTATTTTTCTTTTCGTAAATATTGATTAGACATTATTTTTTTTATTCAATTTTTATTAGTATGAATTACAAAAATGATGTTTGTTTTATTAGAAACTATTTTTATACATATTTGTAAAATATTGTGACGGAATCATTATCAATGACATTATTTACGCCATCTACTTTCTGTCGGCATTGGACACCTCGAATACTACATCCAAAGCAATAAGTTAGTTAGGGCCAGTAATTGTCAAAGGGAAGAAGAGCTAGAGCAATGAGGAGAGGCTTATGACTGCCCACCATACATCTGGTGATGAATCGTTACAATGATCTTATTCGTATATTTGCATATTATTAAATAATAATTTCACTAATTATAAAATATTTATAGTTTATTAACACGAATATGGAATACAAAGTTATTTACATGAAGATCATTTATTGGGCACTAAAACTTAAAATAAACGCGCGAACGCGACGGCTTTGCAATATTTTGTTCCTAACCGATTGGTCCTCACTCGACCGGGCCTGGAGTTCGACTTCTTAACACGAGGTGTTCGCTTGAACTTCTGGAGACCGACTCTCTTCTACTATAAATTCTTTTCTATCTCTCCTGATTTTCTGCTAAATTTGGGTATCTTCAAACCCATCTGCTTATTCTGGCAATATGAACATCTCACAGGATGTGAATTGTAAACATTATTACTTTAGAAATATCATTCGTATCCTTTCCCACGATCTATTCGGTCCCTGCCATAAAACTCTATTACTTTACCATACATACTTTCAGAACATTCTCTCATAAAATCTAATATTTAAAGGAAGCCGATTTCTCACAACTTTACCGAACGCTCTATTAAAAGACCTTCCTAAAAAGAAAAATGCTTGCATTTAACAATATGAAAAAGAGATACAGTGTGAATTGAGGTTATAGCC